>JASFAX010007384.1:0-25406 GCA_030737875.1 Allium sativum
ATATGCAAGTTCATGATGACACATTATGCAAGTCTATAAGCTAATATGCAAGTTTGTTATGCAAAATGAATATGTAAGTTATGTGACATATTATATGCAAGTTATGTGACATGTTATGCAAGTTCATATGCAAGTTATGTGTTTGTTAATATGCAAGATGGCACCTTTGAAACATGTTCATTCATATGCAAGTTGACACCTTTTATATGTGTTATATCATGAACGAAATTACGTGGGAACGATGGGGTAATTAAATGCATAAGTTAATAAGATTGTGTGAAATTAATATAATTATGCATAACACAAATAAATAAACATAGTATGGGAATTTGCCTATTTGTTAGGTGTACCCATACTATGTGTTGGGAATTTACCTATTGAGTTAGGTCTACCCCATGGGAATTACCTATTAAGTTAGGTCTACCCATGTTAAGAAAACTTGATTAATTAGGGATAATTAATATAAAATTATGAGGGTGATTAATTAGGTGTAATTAATTGACTAAGACACGAGGTTGGACTCAGTTGTAGCGTAAAACTGCCCGACCCAACCGGCTTAACCAGTTGCTACAAATGTTAGCCAATGTGAGAGGTCTTAGGCACAAACTAAATACGTAATTAATGTAAAGACACGAGGTTAGACTCTGTTATGACATAAGGCTGCCCTGGACCCAACCGGCTTAACCAGCGGTCATAAAAGACAGTCTAATGTGAGAGGTCTTTACAAAGGTTACGTTCTTAATTAATTAATTAAGAAACACTTAACCACATTAGCATGTAGAGGGACATGAGGGGTTAAGTGGTGCCTCGGGTGGCATGAGAAAATCTAGTGGTTGCCTTGGGTGGCAATAGAAAATACGATTAGAATACTTAACCAAAATGGAACATGTAATTAAAACATGATTAAAGGGTTAAGTGGATATACTAGAAAAAGGGACAAGCTTAGTGGGTAGCTTGTGGAGGCCCATTTCAACCAGTAACCCATACGTATCTTTGTGGGCTCGACCCATGTCGAGGACGGGACACGCATACTGGGCTTGACTGTAAGAGGCAAACGGGTTAGCGGTGGCAACGCAAGTCCAACGGGCTTCATATGGCGTGAGTGGGCCCGGGCTGGTAGGTAAGCCGTTGTTGCATCGAGTAGATATAAGCGTGCACCTTTAGTTCCATCAGGTTGCCACATTGGGGAATGATACATCCCACGGTGGGGCCAGCACGGTATCTACGTTAGGGAGCCGATCGAATGGGAAGTAGTGTGTACACCTAGTGGATTGTAGGGCCCCGTGGCGCCTACTTGGTCACCTAGGGGTACGCAGGTACTAATTAGTAAATTTTATAAGTCCTTGGGTGGGATCAACCTTTAAGTTAGGAACGACTGGTGTGGTGCAGTTTAGTAATTTACCTTAGGGAGGGTAGATGCGACTTTATCCTTTATCTTCGTTTAGTTGACTGCTTAGGGTAGCCATTCATCCCTATATGTTACCGTATATCAGTTTATGTCTTCTCTGGTTACTTTAACGATTGTATTGTTAAAGTTATAGGACTCGCTCAGACTTATGTCTGACCCTGTTGTTTTATCTTTTTCCAACCCTCAGGTCCTACGGTGGATCCTAGCATTAGTGGAGCTTGATCGGATTGCTGTTCCAGTCTTTAGGAGCTTGGATAGATGTAAAGCTCCGTTATCCAGTTATCTTTTCTTTTGTTTGGCTATTGTATGAGAGTGGGATTATGTACTTCTTTATTTTGATGGATATTGTACTTGACCTTTATTGTGGTTTTATGATGTAACCAGACATGTTTTACTTCCGCTGTTATGAGATGATGTTTTAAAATTTCAAGTACTATTTATATCTGTCTGTTGTAATTTTTCTGTTCTATATTCACTAAAATACTCCACCGATGCTATGGCATTCCCTTAGTGAGTGATCATAGCGGGAGTGGGGTGTTACACGTGGTAATCGGAGCTTAAGGTTACCAGAACAGATAAATTTTTGAGAAAAACTACTTTCTAAGAGTATTTTCGAAGAAAGTATTTTTAAAAGCATGTCTTCTAAGAGAAAAAGTTTTTGAAAAAGAAAGCATAATCCCCAATAGCCATATCTTTATATTTCGGAATCTCCTTTTTGAATCTTTCCTCTTTCGTTTCAGCATGGCTGAAGATCTTAACATCCCGGAGGGTTTAGTTATACCACTATGGTATAGGAGGTTGCAAGAGGCTAGGGCCGCGGCTGCGGGTCCGGCCAATGCTACTACACCAGAGACAACCGCTCCTCCTCCTCAGCCTAGAGTGGATAATTTTGCTAAGGTTTGCAAGGAGTTCAAGGCTATAGGAGGAAAACCTTTTCTTGGTTCAGAGACTTTCGTAGAGGCTAGAGATTGGCTTAAGGAAGTGGAAGAGTTGCTAGATATCTTTGAAGTGGAAGAGGAAAGAAAGTCAAGTTGGCGGCTTGTTAATGAAGGGAGAGGCCTCATTCTGGTGGAGGTCACTAATGGAGAACGCCCTGTTGACTCTTGGCAGATTTTAAGCAAAGGTTTGGGGCTAAGTTTCTCTCAAGGGCGGAAGAGAATCTGTTTATGGAGAAGTTCTTGAATTTGAAGCAAGGAATCTCACGGGAAAGAATATGTCAACAATTCAATCAATTAGCAAGGTTTGGCATAGAGTTGGTGAATACACCGGAGAAGAAGGCTTTGAGGTTCGTTAGAGGCTTGAACGAACCATTGCAAGGAATAGCTATGACTCACATTCCTATGGGGGCCACTTTGAGAAGCTTGTCTACATGGCACTTATGCATGAGGATGATAAGAATTCTAAGGCACCAGAGAAAAAGGGGGATCAGAAGAAACCGCAACAGCAACAACAAGGCAAGGGCGGAAAAGGCAATGGTGACAAAAAGAAGACGAAGAAGAAGTGCTTCAATTGTGGAACACCAGGACACCTTAGTAAGGATGTCGCAAAAAGAAGAAGACCGGTTGCTTTCATTGTGGTGAAGCAGGGCATCTTGTGAAAAACTGCCCATAGAAGGGGCAGAAGACGGGGTCTACCTCAGGAGGCCAGGTGCAAGCTCTTATAGCACCACCTCAGTCAGGGGGGCAAGTTCAGGTTCTCTCAGTTCCACCGATTCAGCAGAGAGGTAGAACTATTTCCGTTGAATGTCTGGTTTTTCTGTTTGATCAACCAGTCGTACTTTGTTTGACTCTGGCGCATCGCATTCTTTATCTCATCATCGTTAGTTGAGTCACAATGCACTTAGACACCAGTCTAGTTGATGATCCCTGGTTGTCTCAAACCCAATTGGGGGCTCCATATATCTGTCTATGATATGTTTGGGTTTGAAGATTTCTATACTTAGTGTTGAGTTTAGATGTGATGCTTTTGTATTGGGCTCACGGGCTATGGGTTGATCTTGGGCATGGACTGGTTATCCAGTAATGGTGCCCGTCTTGATTGCGAAAGGAGAGTTGTCAGGCTCATGACCCGCTTGGCGTAACACTCTCGAGATCTCTTGCAATCCCATGGAATCTGTTTTGCTAAGTTATCTTGAATCGCTCGATGCTTCGGTCGAGAGTTTGTGTTCTGTCAGAGTAGTCCGGAATATCCGGATGTGTTTGAAGAAGTAAAGGGTTTGCCTCCGAAGCGGGAGATAGATTCCGAATTATTTGGTGGATAATGCCAAACCAGTGTCTTTGCCAGTACGCCACATGGCTCCTCGTGAGAGAAGAGAACTTCATAAGCAAGTAGGGGAGTTGCTTGAGAAGGGGTTCATAAGGCGAAGTATATCGGAGTGGGGAGCTCCAGTAGTGTTTGCCACGAAGGCGGATGGGTCCCTCAGACTTTGTGTGGATTATAGAGAACTTAATAAGCTCACGAAGAAGAATAGACACCCAATTACCGAGGATAGATGATCTCTTTGATCAGTTGGTTGGCGCGTCAGTATTTTCGCAGATGGACTAGCTACAGGGTTTCTTCAGTTAAGAGTGGCGGAGGACAGTATAGAGAAGACTGCTTTCCGGACTCCGGATGGTTTTTATGAGTGGCTAGTGATGCCATTTGGGTTGACAACGCCCCCGCATACTTTGTGATCTCATGAGTAGAGTGTTCAGAGAGTATCTGAATAAGTTTGTAGTAGTTTTTGTGGATGACATCTTGGTCTTTTCCAAGAATGAAGAAGAGCATGCCTTACATCTCAAGAAGTGTTGGAGACTCTCGAGCGCATAGTCTTAAAGCTAATTCTCTAAATGCCATTTTGGAGAAGAGAAGTGCGATTCTTAGGGCATGTGGTCTCTAAGAAGGGATAGCTGTGGATCCCGCAAAAGATAGTATCTATCCAGGATTGGAAAGTTCCTAGAAATGCTACCGAGGTAAGAAGTTTCTTGGGGTTGGCAGGATATTATAGGAAGTTCATCAAAGACTTCGCGAAGATATCAGCCCCATTAACCCGCTTGACGAAAAAGAATCTGGTTTCTCGTGGGATGTAGATTGTGATGATGCTTTCCGACGGTTAAAGAGAGCTTTGACCACCGCTCCAGTTTTAGTGCTCCCGGATGGGAGTAAGCCGTTTGTTGTTTATACCGATGCTTGTGGAACAGGATTAGGCGCAGTCTTGATGCAGGAGGGAAGGGTAATAGCCTATGGAGGGAGACAATTGAGAGTGCATGAGAAGAATTACCCTACCCATGATCTAGAGTTGGCCGCGATTGTTTTCGCACTTAAGTCTTTGGCGCCATTATCTTCTTGGTGAGAGATTCGAGTTGTTCACCGACCATAAATCTTGAAGTACTTATTCTCTCAGAAGGATTTAAACTTAAGACAGCAAAGGTGGATGGAGTTCTTAGCATCCTATGATTCGAGATAGCGTATACCCCTGGTAAGGGTAACGTGGTGGCAGACGCCTTAAGTAGAAAAAGGCTATCTTTGAGTCCCATTGTTCGTGGAACGACGAAGCTTGGAGTTTCTTTCTTTGTTTGCTTCAGACCTCTGTTGATTTTGTACCTGGTTTGTTGGCATCCTTGGAGGTTAGACCTACTCTTTTGAGACGGATTGGCGAGGCTCAGCGAGACGACCCACAGTTGGTTGTGTTGGTAGAGAAGCTTATAAGAGGGGAGTCGTCCAGCCATTTGGGTAGATACACCATAGATGATAAGGGATGGTTGCATAGAGACGGTAGACTTTGTGTACCGCAAGATGAGGGTTTGAAGAAGGCTATTTTGATGATGCACATCGTTCAAGAATGACTATTCATCCCGGTGGAGACAAAATGTACCAAGACATGAAGAGAGTTTTCTTCTGGGCCGGTATGAAGAAAGATGTGGCCGAGTATGTGGCTAGATGCTTAGTGTGCCAACAAGTTAAAGTGGAGCAAAGGAAACCCGGTGGGTTGCTACACCCATTGGAAGTTCCACAGTGGAAGTGGGATAGTGTCTCGATGGATTTCATCGACGGGTTACCGAGATCGAGGAAGGGCAATACGGGAATTTGGGTTGTGGTAGACAGACTTACCAAGAGTGCCCATTTTATACCCGTAAAGAGTAAGAGGACGCTCCATGGCTTGCTTCAGTCTATGTTAGAGAGATTGTTAGATTGCATGGCGTACCATCCAGCATTGTGAGTGATCGAGATCCTATTTTCACTAGTGAGTTTTGGAGAAGTTTGCAAGAGGCGGTAGGACTCAGTTGTGTTTGAGCACCGCATATCATCCTCAGACGGACGGTCAGACTGAGAGGGTGAACCGTATCTTAGAAGATCTTTTGAGGCTTTGTATCTTGGATTTGGAGGTACATGGAAGAACATCTTCCTTTGGTGGAGTTCGCATATAATAACAGCTTCAGTCCAGTATTGGTATGGCTCCTTTCGAAGCTCTTTATGGAAGGCCTTGTCGATCTCCTACATGTTGGTGGGAATCTACGGATAAGATCTTGCTTGGGCCGGATATGGTTAGAGAGACTTCAGAGAAGATTGATTTAATTCAAAAAAGGATGAAAGCAGCGCAAGATAGACAGAAATCTTATGCGGATCGGAGAAGGACGGATCTTGAGTTTGAGGTTGGGGACATGGTTTTTGTCAAAGTATCTCCATTGAGAAATGTGTTCGCTTTGGGTCCGTAGGGAAGTTAGCACCGAGATTTGTTGGGCCGTTTCCTATTAAGGAAAGGATTGGACGGATGGCATATAGGGTGGAGTTGCCCGACAGACTTAGTGGTGTTCATGATGTATTCCATGTATCACATTTGAGGAAGTGCTTACATGAGACCGCGGAGGTGGTAGAGCCGAGCTTGCTTAGAGATGTAGAGGTAGAGCGTGATGCGACGATTCGACGAGCTCCTACTCGCATCCTTGGTCAGAAACTAGGAAGTTGAGGAACAGAGAAGTTCAGCTAGTTAAAGTGCAATGGGGAGATGACGAAAGCAATGCTACTTGGGAGACGGAAGCAAAGATGCGTTCTTTGTATCCATTTCTTTTTGAGAGTATGTCTTTTAACTTCTCCTTTATTGCTTGTCTAGTACTTATCTTATCTTTAGTATATCCTCTCGCTAATACCTATGACCTTTAGATAGGGTAAACCTATGGTTGAACATGTGTTTGAAACATGTTATGGTTGATGGATGCATATGGATGCAATTGTTTGCTAGTGTTTGCTCGTGGATGCATATACACACACATTAGGCACTAGATCGGCTCAGTCACTTCATGTTGCATATTGCATAAATGGATGTGGTAGTTAGATTGATGGATGTATCATGGCTGTGTTATCATATGATGATGCATTTTTGTGTATGGTTGTGCACGCATGTAGAAATTTGTATGTGTCAATAGGGTTTCGCATACATATTGGATGCATGGCACTATCATGGTTTGCATTAAGGAGGTTTTACTGTATCAGTAACCGCCTGATTTTCGCATTAGGTAAGTACATATACACACACTTTTTGCATATATCCATCCAGCATTTAGAATCTTGTAAGGACAATGATTGCTCGTGGATGATGCTTTGAGTAGATGGATGATTGGATGGTAGGATACGTTCTTCCTAACTTGAAGATTTCGGGGACGAAATCCTTTAAGGAGGGGAGAATGTAACAACCCGTATTTTCAATAACCTGTAATAACATAAATCGAGGCAGATTTAATTCTAAAATGGGAATCAAGGGAAACGGGCTATGCCATTGCGTTCGTCTCGGAAAAATACGCGAAATAGAGTCCGAGTTTTCGAAAATCGGAGTCCGTATGACCAAGATATGGCCTCGCGAAGTTTCACGAAAATTCCCAAATTAAAGTATACTTAATTAAGTGAAATGGGTTGTGTAGATATATATATATATATATTGATATTATATATATATATATAATTGAAAATTTAATAAATAAATATGCAAAAATGCTCAAAACAGCGAATTGGGAGAGGGGAATAACCGAACCGGCCGATTTTTGAAGTCGACCCGAGCCCGCTGGGTCGACTAGGGGTTAATCCAGGGTGTTTGGCTGTCAACCCGTGGGCCGATTCGCTCAAGTGCAGATTTTGCATTTGAATGGTTCTCATGGTCCATCTTAATCTAAAGGCCCTAGATGGTTCCTACACTTGACTTTCTCCCAAGACATGCTTTGATGGCTTGGATTGAATCTAGGGTTAATCCTATGGCCTAAAACACTTGCCTAATCTATAAATAAGACCCTAACCTACCCTAATTCATTCATAATTAAACCTAGTGACTAAACTATGGCAAAATGCTAGCTCTCATGGCCTCCACTAATTTTATGAAGAGGGTTGCATACTAATCACTCTCTAATCAACTTCTAATCCCTTCTTAGCATCTTAATCTTCTTCATTTGGGTGTTCAAAGTTGCTAGTTGTGAGTTTCTATCACTTGATGATCTTTGGTAAACTAATTAGATGAGATGTGATGAGATTATGGTTTGTATGTGGGTTAATGAGCTTTGAATCATATGATATGATGTTAGCATTAATCTTATGTTTATGCATGTTGAGTATGTAAGCTTATGCAAGTTTAATATGATGTATGTTATGTTTGCATGATGCTAAATATGCAAGTTGTGGGCTATGTAATCATATGCATGTTATGCAAGTTCATGGTATATGCTATGCAAGTTACATGTATGTAAATATGCAAGTACATGTTGTTAATATGCAAGTTCATGTATGTAAATATGCAAGTTACATGTTTGTTAATATGCAAGTTACATGTTTGTTAATATGCAAGTTACATGTATGTAAATATGCAAGTTACATGTTTCTTTATATGCAAGTTACATGTTTGTTAATATGCGAGTTACATGTATGTAAATATGCAAGTTACATGTTTATTAATATGCAAGTTCATGATGACACATTATGCAAGTCTATAAGCTAATATGCAAGTTTGTTATGCAAAATGAATATGTAAGTTATGTGACATATTATATGCAAGTTATGTGACATGTTATGCAAGTTCATATGCAAGTTATGTGTTTGTTAATATGCAAGATGGCACCTTTGAAACATGTTCATTCATATGCAAGTTGACACCTTTTATATGTGTTATATCATGAACGAATTACGTGGGAACGATGGGGTAATTAAATGCATAAGTTAATAAGATTGTGTGAAATTAATATAATTATGCATAACACAAAATAAATAAACATAGTATGGGAATTTGCCTATTTGGTTAGGTGTACCCATACTATGTGTTGGGAATTTACCTATTGAGTTAGGTCTACCCCATGGGAATTTACCTATTAAGTTAGGTCTACCCATGTTAAGAAAACTTGATTAATTAGGGATAATTATATAAAATTATGAGGGTGATTAATTAGGTGTAATTAATTGACTAAGACACGAGGTTGGACTCAGTTGTAGCGTAAAACTGCCCGGACCCAACCGGCTTAACCAGTTGCTACAAATGTTAGCCCAATGTGAGAGGTCTTAGCACAAACTAAATACGTAATTAATGTAAAGACACGAGGTTAGACTCTGTTATGACATAAGGCTGCCCGGACCCAACCGGCTTAACCAGCGGTCATAAAAGACAGTCTAATGTGAGAGGTCTTTACAAAGGTTACGTTCTTAATTAATTAATTAAGAAAACACTTAACCACATTAGCACGTAGAGGGACATGAGGGGTTAAGTGGGTGCCTCGGGTGGCATGAGAAAATCTAGTGGTTGCCTTTGGGTGGCAATAGAAAATACGATTAGAATACTTAACCAAAATGGAACATGTAATTAAAACATGATTAAAGGGTTAAGTGGGATATACTAGAAAAAGGGACAAGCTTAGGTGGGTAGCTTGTGGAGGCCCATTTCAACCAGTAACCCATACGTATCTTTGTGGGCTCGACCCATGTCGAGGACGGGACACGCATACTGGGCTTGACTGTAAGAGGCAAACGGTTAGCGGTGGCAACGCAAGTCCAACGGGCTTCATATGCGTGAGTGGGCCCGGGCTGGTAGGTAAGCCGTTGTTGCATCGAGTAGATATAAGCCGTGCACCTTTAGTTCCATCAGGTTGCCACATTGGGGAATGATACATCCCACGGTGGGGCCAGCACGGGTATCTACGTTAGGGAGCCGATCGAATGGGAAGTAGTGTGTACACCTAGTGGATTGTAGGGCCCCGTGGCGCCTACTTGGTCACCTAGGGGTACGCAGGTACTAATTAGTAAATTTTATAAGTCCTTGGGTGGGATCAACCTTTAAGTTAGGAACGACTGGTGTGGTGCAGTTTAGTAATTTACCTTAGGGAGGGTAGATGCGTCTTTATCCTTTATCTTCGTTTAGTTGACTGCTTAGGGTAGCCATTCATCCCTATATGTTACCGTATATCAGTTTATGTCTTCTCTGGTTACTTTAACGATTGTATTGTTAAAGTTATAGGACTCGCTCAGACTTATGTCTGACCCTGTTGTTTTTATCTTTTTCCCAACCCTCAGGTCCTACGGTGGATCCTAGCAGTAGTGGAGCTTGATCGGATTGCTGTTCCAGTCTTTAGGAGCTTGGATAGATGTAAAGCTCCAGTTATCCAGTTATCTTTTCTTTTGTTTGGCTATTGTATGAGAGTGGGATTATGTACTTCTTTATTTTGATGGATATTGTACTTGACCTTTATTGTGGTTTTATGATGTAACCAGACATGTTTTACTTCCGCTGTTATGAGATGATGTTTTAAAATTTCAAGTACTATTTATATCTGTCTTGTTGTAATTTTTCTGTTCTATATTCACTAAAATACTCCACCGATGCTATGGCATTCCCTTAGTGAGTGATCATAGCGGGAGTGGGGTGTTACATGGCCTGTGACGATTTACAGTGGTTCAGATCTAAACTAGGGTTAATCTAAGGGCCTAAACTAGCTCCTACTTCTATAAAAACACCCTAAGACCTAACCTAAATCACTAAAAACCATCCTAACAACAAAGTGCTGCCCAAATGTCTCTTGACCATAGCCTCCACCTTCATCATAGAGAGCTTGAGAGTTTTAAACCAAATCTAAGGAAAAGGAGCAATCTTTCTCCATCAAATCAAAGGAGCTACTTATTTCTCAAGGCTTCTAGGGTTGCTACATCATTCCTAGAGCTTCTACAACAAATCAAGAGAGTAGATCAACGTCGCTACAACGATTCTATGACGATTCTTGCCCCTAATTCACTAGCCACGCTTTGTAAGTTCTAGATGCTTTTAGATTGAAACGATAACATGAATATGACATGTGATAAAGTTGAAATTGGGTCTATGCATGATATTCAATCCATGTTCTTTCTTGTTCATTTTTGATCTTGACCTTTGGGGATGTTGCTATAACATTAATTTGAACCTATGCATGTTGCAAATCACTCTTTCATGTCCTTATCATGCATGTAATGATGTTTTTCTCTCGGATCTTGCTTTATGCAAAGTTTCTACCTTCCCCTATTTATTTTCTTTTGATGAACCTTGGTCGATTTCGGACCTAGGCCTAAACTACGATTTACATGCGATTTGTATATGGGGAAATTTGGGGTATTGCCAATGTAATTTGCAAGTTTGGGCATACATGAATTGGCATATGAATTAAATCACGGGTTTTGAGACTATGCAAGTTAAATCAAGGGATTGGACTTACATAAATTATACATAAGTGGGATTGGGAACATGAACCATGATGTGGGTTTATTTGGGCATGAACTTGACAACATGTAACTTTGGCTAGAACTTGGTAGGGTTGGGATGTCATAAACTTGGCATACATGCAAATAGGCGAGAATTGGACATATGTAAAGTGGCTAGAATTGGGTACACATTTTCATGGGCATGTAAGGTGGAACTTGAGCATATGCTTAGTAATATGTAAAGTGGGGATCTTGACTTAGATGACACATATGTAATTAACAATCTAACGGATGCCTTCGACACAAGGTTAGACTTGAGTTGTGGTGTAATTCTGCCCAGAACCGCCCGGCATATCCAGTGACCACAACAATAGTAGTCTAATGTGAGAGGTCGTAGGCAAAGATTAGATTGTGGTAATGCATGAACCCGAGGTTGGAATGGATTTGCGGTGTAATTCTACCCGGAACCGCCCGGCATATCCAGTGACCGCAAATAAGTCTAATGTGAGAGGTTGATGCATTAGTAAATAATAAAAGAATATGACATGGACGGGTGGGTTAAGTAACTTAATTAGACTAATAACACTTAACCAATATGACATGGACGGGTGGGTTAAGTAACTTGACTAGACTAATGACACTTAACCAATATGACAAGGACGGGTGGGTTAAGTAACTTGACTAGACTAATGACACTTAACCAATATGACATGGACGGGTGGGTTAAGTAACTTGACTAAACTAATGACACTTAACCAATATGACATGGACGGGTGGGTTAAGTAACTTGATTAGACTAATGACATTTAACCAATATAACGTGGATGGGTGGGTTAAGTAAAACCGGACTTGATTTCTAGATGACACTTAACAATATAACACGATTAGAGGATGGGTTAGTTTAACCTGAATGGGTCGATAACACCCGACTAGTATAATGCGAGGCATGGTAAGGTTAAGTAAACTCACGAGGGTAACACTTAACCATTATAATTTGACTAGTGGATGGGGTTAAGTCTTGAATCACTTGAATATACTTAACCAATCTAACATGATAATTTGATGGGGTTAAGTCATGAATCACTTGAATATACTTAACCAATCTAACATGATAACTTGATGGGGTTAAGTCATGAATCACTTGAATATACTTAACCAATCTAACATGGTAACTTGACGGGGTTAAGTCATGAATCGCTTGAATATACTTAACCAATCTAACATGATAACTTGATGGGGTTAAGTCATGAATCGCTTGAATATACTTAACCAATCCTACACGGTAATTTGATGGGGTTAAGCTTAAATATACTTAACCAATTTGACACGATGACTTGGATAGGGTTAAGTTATGAACCGCTGGAATACGCTTAACCAACTTGACACGTGATTTGTAGGGCTAAGTCATGAACGTGAGTGATAACACTTAACCAATCTTGACATGACATGTAGACGGGTTAAGTCACGAACTTGAATGACCACACTTAACCAACTGGACATGCTAGACTGATTGGGGTTAAGTCTAGAATTTAGATGACAATGCTTAACCTGCTGGACGGAAACCCTAGCTACGCGGTCCTTTTCAGCAGTAACCCTCTTGGATGTATCACGATACCCTAGGGACTAGGCTAGGGTGGGGCACGATTACTGGGCTGATTGCAAGCGACCAAAACGACAGCTGAGTTTGGTGCGCCATTGTAGGTTCAGGCGGACTATGGTCGTGCACGTAGTCCGGAGTTGAAAAAGCAGGCATGGGCACCAGTAGCTTTACACTGTGCGTGCTTGGAATGGTGTCAGTGGTTGACACCCTAGGACTTGATACACCCTAGGGTGGACCTAGCACAGAGTAGCTACATTCGTGATTGGGCCGTATGACACCGACACACGACGAGCTAGGTCTTGTAGGGAGCTGATCGACCAAAGCGTGACGTAGGGCGTTGTTCGAGAGGTAGCGTAATCACTAGTGGTCCTAGGTGGCATAAACCCTAGTCGAAAATGTCCATTAGGTAGCGTAATCCCTAGTGGTCCTAGGTGGCATAAACCCTAATCAAATCTAGAAATTGTTCAATAGGTAGCATAATCTCTAGTGGTCCTAGGTGGCGTAAATCCTAATTGAACACGCGATAATTCATGATAAGGGAATCTGGCTAGAACAAGGATGGCAGTCCGAGCGACTTCAAGGATGGTGACACTACGTTGTAGTAGTATAGAATAACGTGATGGAACCCGTACGATGTACGTCAAGGGTCTATACATATACATGGAAGGGATGATACGAGTTAGGATGCTAGTACGGTTGGTGCAGAGGACGTTAGACATGTGATGCTATTCTGAGTTTACCTTGGTTATCCTGTTACCTTGGTTATCTTGTTACTTGTGTTTATCCTGTTATCTTAGTTTGATCTGTTCATCTTATCATCATGCTTATATTTACTTTCGGTTTATACATGTCATGTTACTCTTACCTGTTTTTAGGCTGAAAGTCACTAGGACTTATTCAGTCTTTATGACTGACCCGTTTTTCTTTCGCCTCTTTTCTTCCGTCCCCCCCCCCCCCCCAGGTTCTCAGGGAGGAAATGTTGCTACTTAGTGAGGATCTTTCTGCTTCAAGATTATCATCTATGGCTTGGACTTTTCTTGGCTATGGCTATTTTACTGTTTTACTTGGGGAATAATTTATGACTATGGTTCTATGCTTCTTTATTATTGCAAGACAGGTTTCTATGTAAGTAATTTAATGGCATCTTGATGTAAAAGGTTTTAGACCTTACTAATGTTATAAAGTAATGAAATCATGTTTTCTTTCGCTATTTTTATATGTTCTGTCTTGTAATATTTCTGTGTATGTTTACCTAGATAATACTCCACCAAAGCTAGTGCATTCCCTTTTGTGAGTGACCCTAGCGGAGGTGAGGTGTTACATTTGGGTGTGGCAAAACTGGAATTATGGTGTTGTGGTTTCTGAACCCGTAGGGACCGGTTTGATTATCTGTTTATTTGTGATGAGTCGGGGTTGAAACTAGAAATCTTGATGTTTAGGGCATTTTAAGGTATGGATTAGTTTTCCATGATTAGGCCTCATATGACATATTGATTTACAATAAGAGATTAAATTACGGGCTTAAAATATGACGCTGGCTTTAATATGACATATAGACTTATAAGGAAAAGTTACAGGCCTAATATTTATTAAGTATTTCTGGGGGATATATTGATTGCAAGAAAGAGATAATTGAGCTAAGACATGCGATGGACTAATTTTTATGACTTCTTGCGACCTTTAGGGTCAGTCAAGTTGATATTTCTATTTTCCTTAGGGCATCTGTAGGCGATATTGATTCAATTCTCTTTGTGTTATATATTCTGAATATAATAAGTGATTGAAGGAATATCTCTAAGAGAGAGATTGAATTCCAGATCTATATTTGTGATGATGCTAAACTTGTAGCATTTTGGGTAAAGCATATGGATTTGGGGTTGCAAGTGAGAATTGAATTTCATAGTTGGATTGGAACACAGTACTCCCTAAACCCTATCTTTTGAAAAGAATGGTGTGACTCTTATGCTGGAGCCTTCTGCATGTATTTAAGGAAGTAATTGGACTTTAGTTGTAATGAAAAATGTTTTCGGAAAAAGCCAAGTAAAAGAATTTTTGAAGTAGTTCTCGTACCTTTTTCGCTTTTTGGAAGTTTAAGGGTTCATGTAACATTAATTGGATTATTCTGTAAACCCAAGAAATTTAACTCGAAATTGTATCTTAAGATTGGATACGAATTCACCATTTGTTAAGACACCTTATTGAGAATTGATGCTTATCAGGATTTTGTCATTTAGACAAGAAAGTTGGATTTTAGGAGTTTCAATTAAATCTTTATATAACCACAAAATTATGGCAAGTAACAGGTTTGGTTAATGAATACTGAATAAAGCGAATATAGAGATTTGAAATGGATAATTGTGTTCCAAGGCAAGAGTGTAACAAGGAGGTGTTTTATAGAAACTTGTGAAACCACTTTGAGTTGCAACCTCATAGTATAAATTTTGGGAATGAGAATTTTGAAAGACTAATGTATTTTGATGTAAAGTTTGTATTTTGGAAATCTCATGAAAGCAACTATGTACGTTTATATTTCAAGAGAGAAATTTTTGCAACTGAAATTTTGCCTCATTAAGTTTTTTCATATAAGAATTTGGAGAATTATATTTTATATATATATATATATATATATATAAAGTGGGTGGTTGGTAAGTCTTTATGGGGTTGGACAACACAAGTGAAATGAACCAAGGAACAAGATGGGTAAGGAGGAAAAGTGTGACCTTAAGGTAAACTTTTGGATTAGTTCACTTGAAAATTTCTCCCCAAAATAACTAAGATGAAGGAGATGAAAGGATACATCGAGGAATTCAAGTTTCCTACATGCATTCTCGTGACAAATATTTCGTCTTTGATATTCAATCAGTAACTTCTTCCTTTGATTGGGGACTTCCTTCTAGTATATTCTTGGAAATGGAAATATTAGGACTTGAGCTTATAGAAGATAGGATATGGTTGAAACATGTGTTTGATACATGTTATGTTTGATGGTTGCAAGTGAATGCAAGTGTTTTCTAGTGGATTCATACAAAAACACTAAGCACTAGATTAGGGATTGGCTAAATTAGAACACTTACGTATTACATGTGGATGTGTGCACATTTTAATTTACTTTAAAAATGGATGAAAAGCTATATGGTTGAATTAACACTTGGATGTTGCATTTTGGTGAATGGTTTTTGCACTATAATTATATATGTATCATTAGGATTCTTTTACATACATATTGTATTGTAAACATTACACAAACATAATTGCATTGAGGAGGTCGCCTGATTTTCGCATTAAGCTTAGGGAAATATACACGATAATTTTGCATATGATCTTACATAGCATTAGGTATTCTAAGGACAATGGGTGCCACTGGATGCTGGTTGAGTATACGGGTGTTAGCATTCATAACATTCTTCCAGTATTAGGTATTCCTGTTCCACCTCTACTTACTCCAATATACTCGGCTCAACTACTTCCGCGGTATCATGCAAGCATTTACGCAAATGAGAAACGTGGAAAACATCATGAACACCGGATAGCCTCTCCGGTAGCTTTACTCTATAGGCCATATGGTTAATCCTTTCTGTTATGGGAAACGGCCCTACAAATCTTGGTGCCAATTTTCCCCTACAGATCTGAAGCGAACCACATTCCTCAAAGGTAATACCTTAATAAAAACCATGTCTCCCACTTCAAATTCAATGCCAGTCCTTCTTTTGTCAGCGTAGGAATACTGCCTATCTTGCGTTGTCTTCATTCGTCTCCTAATAAGATCAATCTTCTCGGACATTTCTCTAACCATATCTAGTCCAAGTAGTAGTCTTTTATAAATTCCCACCAATAGTTGGTGATCTACAGGGTCGTCCGTGTAATGCTTCTAAAGGTTTCATGCCAATGCTAGCTTGATAATTATTATTGTAGGCGAACTCTACTAAAGGAAGATGCTCTTCCCAAGTCCCTCCGAAGTCTAGGATACACATAAAAGATCCTCAAGAACTCTGTTCATCCTTTCCGTATGTTCTTCGGTCTGTCGGTGATAAGCGGTGCTCAAACACAACTATGTACCTAATGCTTCTTGCAAGCTCCTCCAAAACTCACCGGTGAAAATGGGGTCACGATCACTTACAATACTGGAAGGTACTCCATGAAGATGGACTATCTCACGAACATACATTTCTGCCAACCATGTTGTCGTCCTCTTAATCTTAACTAGAATGAAATGAGCGCTCTTAGTAAGTCTTACTCTTAACTAGAATGAAATCCATAGAGATGCTCTCCCACTTCCACTATGGAACCTCCAAAGGGTAAAGTAAACCACCAGGCGTCTTTTGCTCAACTTTAACTTGCTGACAATCCAAATATTGAGAAACAAACTCTGCCACATCTTTCTTCATCCCACCCAAAAGAAAACCCTCTTCATGTCTCTATACATCTTATCACCGCCTGGATAAATAGTCATATTAGAATAATGGGCTTCTTCTAGGATTGTCTTTAATAAACTCCCAGTTTGCGGAACACAGAGCCTTCCATCTCGTTGCAATCGCCATTTATCATCTATGGAATGTCTATTGAGGTGACTAGAAGTCACCCCTTTACTGAGCCTATCAAAGATGTCTGAAATTTATGGATCATCTCGCTGCAAAGTGTAACAACCCGGAAAATCTGGGCCAGTTTAAAATTTTTATTTTGGCAATTTTGGCGAAATTTGAATATTTAAAATAGATTATTTTGAATAATATCGACGAGAAATTTATTTTGAATATAATTAGAACGTATATATTATATACGTCGTCGTTAGAATATAAATAATTATTTATAATTATAAATAGAATTGAAAATGGCGCGGTAGTTCGATAATTCGATTTCAAACTTCAATTGAATGTACCGGGTGCAAAACAATCCGGATTTTAGTGAAACCAAAAACATTAGAATCAAATTGATAATATCTTTCCAACGAATCTGAAAAATCAAAATTTTATAGCGGGAATCAAAAGATATGTCCAGTTGAAAATTCTGAATAGTCGCTATGGAATTCAGGCCCTTAAAAATGGACATTTTGCAAACGACCTCGGAATTCGACGAAACCAGTTTTGTTGGGTCCGGGATGTAAAATTATTGTTAGGTTTCAAATTTCATAATTTTTCGAATCAATATGTGAGCGTGGCAAAGGAAAACGTGTTTGACCAGTTTCAGTTGATTTTAATCGACTGGAAATTGGCCATTTTTCAAACGATCTCAGAATTCGACGAAACTAGTTTTGTTAGGACCGTATTGTCAATACGAAGCTAGAAAATATTTTTCGAGAATTTTTAGAGTTAGTATGTGACCCCGGTAATTTGAAATGTACGTTTAAAATTCAATATAATGATTTAAATGTAAATTCAAAGGAAACTGATTGTAACGATCGAATCAGCTTACGATATATATCCCATTGTGTTCGGAATGGGGGTAATACGCTATGGACGACAGGCGGTAGGCTTCGTTTCGAGGTCGATAGAAAAAGTTACTTTACGTGAATAAAATATTGAAATTAAATAATAGAAAATAAAAAAAATATATAAAAATATCTCCTCCCCTTTTAACCCGCTGATGCCCCCCCCCCTTTTTTCATTTTCAATCGATTCAGAAAAAAAAAAAAAAAAAAGAGAAAAACCCTGATTCCTCCCATCGCCCTCCACTGCAGCGGAGCCGCCGCCCGCCGGAGCCTCCCCATCGCCTAACGCCGGCGATCCCCTTCCCTCCTTCGCATCGATTTCCGCACCCCCCCCCCTGAAAAAAACCCTACAGCCTCGCGACCGAGGAAACCCCCGCGCCACCGCCTAGTCCCTCCCTTCCTCCGTTCGAAGACCGCCTCCACCTCCCTGACCCTCCGACGCCGCTGATGCCCCCCCCCCCGACGATCGAAAACGGTGAGCGTCTCTTTCTATTATTTCTTTTATAACCAAGTTTTATTTTCAGTTTTTATATAAAAATTAAACAGTGATTAAAATCAGGGTTTTTTTTAATAATATATAGCATGATAAAAAGGTTTGATTTTTAATGAACTAAAAAGGTTTGATTTTTAATGAACTAAAAAGGTTTGATTTTTAATGAACAAAAAAATTAGATTTTTATATATTGAACATCGAAGTAAAAATTAGATTTTTATATATTGAACTTTGAAATAAAAATATGATTTTTATATATTGAACATCGAAAATAAAAATTAGATTTTTATATATTGAACTTTGAAATAAAAATATGATTTTTATATATTGAACTTTGAAATAAAAATATGATTTTTATATATTGAACTTTGAAATAAAAATATGATTTTTATATATTGAATAGCGTAGTAAAAATTCGATTTTTATATATGTAGTGGCTTCGGGCAACGAAGATGACGAAAGTGCGATAACAATGAAGATTTCCATCAAAGAAGAGTCAAGATGATTGGATAGCTATCTGTGAGAACTTCTCACCTTTCAATTTAAATTTTCTAGTTATATATATATACTAGGATGCAGACGGTGTTTAGTAGCACCCGACACCCGTCATCCACAGACCATGGATGGCTTGTTTGTTAAATTGTTTGGTTGTGTAGTTGAGTAGATTATTCGGTTTGAATTGAATTGTTTGGTGAAATGAATTGATTTGATTGATGTGTGAATGGCGTGGGCCTTCACTAGACCGGGGATAAGGCTAGGCCTTGTCCCGTTTCTAGTATCGTGCCGTTATGCCGCCGAAATTTTCTAAAATATGTTAGAAAAATAAAAATATCATTTTATTGAATAAATGAACTGAATAGAAATTCATATGTTGAAATAAAAATGTTTTTATCGTTAAAAATATAATTTTTAACGTGAAGTGAATAAAATAAAATATTCATTTACAAACCGAACGGTTTGTTTATGTACACCTATTTGAAGGACATTGATTGGGTCGATAAATTTTACACATCGCCCAACTGCACAACTAAAATCTGTGTTTGATTGTTTGAAACCCCACACGGATGTTAGGATGAAATTTGAAGTTCACTCATCCTGATTGATTAAATATGTCGATCGATCGATTGACAGGCTGTTATAAGCGTTAGATATCTATATTTGATGCTTCTACAGTGTAGTGCACTTTGGTTGATGGTTGATTATTTTTCAATGCTATTATATGTGTGTAATGTATGAAAATCCATATAATTAACTTTATATGGTAATTGATTGGGCCTCATTCCAATTTGAAAAATAAAGAATTATATAAAATAAAGGTTCATGTGTTGACAGTTTCATCCATTGAGATTGGTCATGTGTTGAACGAAATATTTTAGTAATAAAATTTACATCTTTATCAATATAAAATAAAGGTTCATGTGTTGACAGTACTCATCCATTGAGATTGGTCATGTGTTGAACGAAATATTTTAGTAATAAAATTTACATCTTTATCAATATAAAATAAAGGTTCATGTGTTGACAGTACTCATCCATTGAGATTGGTCATGTGTTGAACGAAATATTTTAGTAATAAAATTTACATCTTTATCAATATAAAATAAAGGTTCATGTGTTGACAGTACTCATCCATTGAGATTGGTCATGTGTTGAACGAAATATTTTGATAATAACAACTATTTTAAAAAAAGAAATATTTGAAACAGAATATTTGAAAATAGAAATTTATGAAGCTGTGTTGATTAGATTGACGCCATTTTGACGTGAACGATATTTATATCGATCGAAATGAATTGAATTGAAAACGATTTCGAAATGAATTGAATTGAAAACGATTTCGAAATGAATTGAATTGAAAACGAATTCAAATTGAATTGAAAACGATTTCGAAATGAATTGAATTGAAAACGAATTGAATTGAAAGCGAATCGAAATGAATTCAAATTGAATTGAAATTTGAATTGAATAGAAATGAATTTTAAAACGAATTTATAAAGAAGAATTCAATTTTGATTTAATTTGAAAAGGAAGTTGAAATTGCTTTTGGAAACGAATTTAAAACTATTTATATAATTCGTTTTAAATAGAAATCGACGAAATATATATTATATATATTATATATATAATATAATGGCCTGAATAGAACGCGTCGCGCCGCGGTAGTTCGTGAATTTCGACCATTTATTTCAAATGGACATTACGGGAGATCCGACCGTCGGATTCTCCTAAAACCGGAACCGTTGGGTTCGTATCGAAAAGAGCTTTCTAACGAATATTAGAAATTAGAAATCTAACGGTCGGATTTGGAATTATGTCCAAATCAAATTCGAAAAAGGTCGCTGTAAGTGCAGTTCGATGGCCATTGATGGAAATCGACTGTACGGGCCTTGATAAAATTATTAAAAATGGTAATAATTTGTGTAAAATCATAAGAGATGATTTGTGAAGATTTAGGATGAAAAACTCCATATTTGAAAAGATAAAAATAGACTTTTATCGAATTGAACTAGTTTTGAACTAGAAATATAATTCTATTTATTTTTAAATAAATAAATTGAATTTGAAAAAGGGTTTTAAAAATAACCAGAATTTCCAATGATTGCATTGGAGTGGATTTGAATCGAAATTGTCTCCGGAATATTTCGATGTTGGAATTCGTGATTATACAGATGTTGTTATGGAAATTTGAAAGATATATATTTATATCGTTATTTCCAATACGACATTTGTTAATCGTAGAATTTGATATTGAATATAAGCCGATATTTCAGAGCCTTATATTGAATATCAAATGTGATTTGGGTTTGTCGTGAATGGTGTCTTAACTAACACTGTTCTTGAACCCAGTTGAGAAAAGATTAAATCTTTTTATTTAGATTTAATGAAGTGTACCAATTAAATAATATTTAATTGGAATTGAATTGATATTGATTTTTGGGTTTATCGTGAACAGTGTTTTAAATAACACTTGTTCTTTAACCCGATAATTAATGGAATGTGATTTTGGGTTTATCGTGAACCGTGTTTTAAATGACACTGATTCTTTAACCCAGTCGAAGATTAAAACTAAGTGGAGTTTTAATGAATCTTTAATTAGATTGAAATGATCGAAAATGGAGTATCACCAGTTTTGCTCCAGGCGATAGTTAAATCTTTAATTAGATTTGAACGTGAAATGGTAATTGAATTTACCGATAACACTGTGGTGTTAGATATGAAGTACTACCAGTTTTTACTTCATGGGATGGATAGGTTGGGATGGGGAAATTAAAATAAATGATTACTTCGGTAAGGTTCGCTAATCCCGACTAGTTTGAATTGAGATTCAAAAATAGAATAAAGAATAAATTCAAGAAATTTATCTTGGATAAAATTAATGGGAACCTTTCCCTATGAATGTGAAAATTAGAAACTAACTGTCGGTTAGCTAAGCAGAATGGTTTTCTGAATATTGATCTGATGTTGGTTTCGGCCTTCGGGGTTAATATTTGGGAAATTATTCTCTTGATTAATTTACGGTTAGTGACTGATGAATTGGAATGAGGCGTATGTTGTGTTTGTGTAACACTTATTTAAAATATACGCGAGTTATTCGGAAAGACCGGGTTTATCCCATTCTGAATAACTGATACGACGATAAGTCGAAGATGAAGACGATGGTCGAAGACCGGAAGTCTTCACGTTGTTTGGGTGATTACTGATGATCTTGATTGGGCTGTACACCCAAGAAGATGGAAACAGTTGGTGATCGTCCAGACGTACTTGGAGATGGATGGATATGCGAGGAAAGTGCCTCCGGTTTCGTTCAGACCCAGAACAGACTTGTAAATGGACTGTGTGTCTGACATTGGATTTTAGTCCGTGTGATTGATCTCTATTAAATATATATCTGTTTGGCGGCGGAGAATTTATTCTCTTGCTTAACGCCCTTCTCTGAGACGTACGAGCTCAGGGGTTATATATTGATGGATATCAATCGCATGGAGTGAATTGCCTGTGTGGCATGCTAAGATGCAAATGATCAAGGCTTCTGTTGAAAAGAAAAGTCTTGTGGTTGATGATCGAAGCACGGCCTTTGTGGCGTAGCTTTGTGTAACGTTGATTCGCGAGTATCACACCCGGTATGAATCAAAAACGGGAGACGGACCTCAGGGAGGACATGCGTTTCTTTCTAGTTAGGAGTGGCGTCAGTGCTTGAACTGGCTGACGAGTTTGACTCATGTGGATGTTACTTATTATTACTTGCTGAAAAGCGAGGCGCCTCGTGATATCGGTTTCGGCCGATGCTTCTGGTCGGCTGACGGGCCAGATTTACGCCCCAAAGGGCGGGGAAACGTAGTGTTCAGGCATAATAATCCACATCGGTGGACCGGCCCTGACGATCCATGGGGCAGTTGCGGCTGTTCCTGAGGCTCGGACTAGACAGTCTCGAATCGGTTGAGGATCTTGCCCCTAGCCTCGGTTCATACCATAAATGATAACCCAACTTCCAATACGACATTTGCGGTTTTGATTGTAAACTTATATATGGCGACATAGTGTTATGGGCCATTCATGCCGCCTATGATTGATACTTATGATTTGAAGTGTTTTATACACTATGCACTTATGATAGTATCAAATGATTTGTTTTAAACGTATCAAGCATTCTTTGGCTGTTATAAGGGAAAACCCTATCCTCGGCTGCGTTGCATTGTGTGATGGGACCTGGGTCTTATAACAGCTTCATTTTTCTTTATTTAGCATTGCGCTGTTTGTTTTATGCACTGGTATTCTTGGGAGGAAACCCGTTCCGTGTTATACGGCGTGGTCCCTTGATTTACCTAACTTTAAAAACAAAGATTAATAACTGTTTTAGTTCTCACACCAGTCACATGACTGACCTGGAGTTTATTGTTTTAACCTAAACTCTGGGTGCCCCTATTTTGACACGGGCAGCTAGTAGTTTTGGTTTTGCAGATTTATATTCACAGGATCCTGGTTTACAGCTGGAACGATATCCGGAAAGCTTTGTATCCGTATATCTCCTTCTAGTTGTGTACTGTATTATTTTCCGCTGCTATGTATTTAAATGTAATTTAAATCTCTGATATTTCTGTGTAATATTCATTTATACTCTGTATATTCTTGTAATCTGATGCATTGTTGTAATATACAGTGAAATGTTCTTTCGTCTGCGTTCTGTTGTGGTTTGTTCTCGAACTATCCGACGCTTTCCTTGAGGGGGAAGTTACAGGTTTTTACAGTTGGTATCAGAGCTTTGGTTTACAAAGCAGAGAACAAGACACATTAGAACCGTACGAAAGAATTCATCAGAAATTGGATTAGTAATATCCAACGAGAATGACTCGTTAGAGATGGGATCAGTAATATCCTAGAACGAGTGTGAAGAGTATATTTTTCAAATGAAAACAATTTTTTTGTTTTGAAAATTTAAATCAACTATTCGTATTTGATTATTTGTTTATATTGATTTTGGACAATCCAGTATATATAAATTTTGCGTATACGTCTGATCCGCGTGTATTCGAAGTTTTAATATATTGGATAGATATAGCATCACACTCTAGTCGCCCGAAGATGATATTGATGATAGCGATCGCATCATCAACATTTATGTTCGAGTTTCGAAGGTGTGATTTTCTATATATTTCCATTAGACTGGTGTGAGAACCAAAACTTATATATAGCTAGAACACATTGTTGTGAATTGGCATCAAAAACAAGATTTTCAGTATATATATCAAAATTATGAATTTGAAACGTTAATTCACTGATTGATTGATGTTTGTGTTGTTTGTTTATTTGTTTGATAATTTTTGAATCATTATGCCTAATGGAACCAAATATTGAAATGTATTGAAAATTGGTCGCATTTGCTTGCATATGCATATACTTACATTGAACAGGTCATTGCAAGGAGGCTAGAGCAGAGAATAAAATTTGTTTGCCCGACAAATTGGTACATGTTTACTACATAATTTACTGTTTTGTTTGGGTGATGATGATTTTATGAGCCTATTGGCTAGCCGCTTGGCTTTTTCTTTTTCTTTTTGAGATCTGAAGGACCGGGGAAGCTATTTGAAATTCCCCAATGCTCCCGGTGCAGGGGAGGTTATGGCGAAATTTTTCGAAAATTTAGGGTGTTAGCCAAATTTTTGAAGAATTTGAAAATTCTCAGAAACAAAAAGGTTAGAGAATGGAAGCCAGATCGAGCGTAGAGCTGATTAATCAAACCACTTTCGACTTTGTTCCTTTTCGGGGACGAAAAGTTTTAAGTGGGGGAGATTGTAACAACCCGGAAAATCTGGGCCAGTTTAAAATTTTTATTTTGGCAATTTTGGCGAAATTTGAATATTTAAAATAGATTATTTTGAATAATATCGACGAGAAATTTATTTTGAATATAATTAGAACGTATATATTATATACGTCGTCGTTAGAATATAAATAATTATTTATAATTATAAATAGAATTGAAAATGGCGCGGTAGTTCGATAATTCGATTTCAAACTTCAATTGAATGTACCGGGTGCAAAACAATCCGGATTTTAGTGAAACCAAAAACATTAGAATCTAATTGATAATATCTTTCCAACGAATCTGAAAAATCAAATTTTTATAGCGGGAATCAAAAGATATGTCCAGTTGAAAATTCTGAATAGTCGCTATGGAATTCAGGCCCTTAAAAATGGACATTTTGCATTCGACGAAACCAGTTTTGTTGGGTCCGGGATGTAAAATTATTGTTAGGTTTCAAATTTCATAATTTTTCGAATCAATATGTGAGCGTGGCAAAGGAAAACGCGT
>JASFAX010007385.1:0-25389 GCA_030737875.1 Allium sativum
CCAAGAATCCAAAAGAAGAAGCCACTTCTTAGAGTGAGAAAAAATACTTGAGAGTTAGCAACCCTTTTTGAGTGAAAAGAGGGATAGCTTGGGAAGTATCTATCCTTAAGCTTGAGTAAGCCACTGAGTGTGAGTTACTTTTGTAATCATATTAATGTAATCTCACTATTCTTTTGTATAGTTAAAGAATCTCCATATTGGAGAATTATAAACTCTTTTGCTCCCATTACTACTTTTAATCTTAAAGTGCCTATCTTAACTTCACGAAGCAAGAAAGACCGAGATCTCCCCAACACAATATTTGTCTAAGATTAAGTTTCAGTATCGATCCCATGATCCGAGGATGACCCTTCGACAACATGAAGAGTTGCATTTTGAAATGTTGTGATGTATTATTCACTGAGAGTTATTCCCTGCTACAGAATTACCATCAAGAAATAAGTGTGAAAATGCCTATCAAATAGACCTATTAAATTAGGAGAACAATGGTAACTGATGTGACATAAAGGCATAAACTAGGTGCAAGACTATTCAACTTTCTATAAAAAATAGCCGTTCTCGGCTTGGCTATAGAGATCCAAGAAGAAAAAGTAAGTTCGGGTTGGCCACCGAATTGGACTATAAAAAAAGGAAGAGAATGAGGAATATAGATTCTTATGCATCGTTGACGATGATATAAAACAAGCATGCCAATGCACGTGGATAAACTAACTCAATTAAAAGACATGCTTGAATAACATGCATAATGATGTTGCATGGAAATGACTTGCATGTGCTCGAGTGCACGTGGGAGCCTGCAACTCGCCATAAAAAATTAGAATAAAGAAACAAGTTCAACCTCTTAACTCGACAAAATTTGAGTAGTTACCTGCGATCATCAGGAATTCTCGATCAAAGACTTTAATTTGATAGATTCATGCAAAGACATCGTCGGGAGAAGCAGGCCTAACTACTTATATAGATGGAGAAGAATCAGGCGTTATGATTGTTCAGAAGGATGCGACTATTCCTTAACTTCAATTCAGTCAATATTAATATCATATCACGAATGCACTGAAAAAGTAGATTGTTCAACTAATTCAAAGAACATCTTATCTGCAACATGACATAATCTGGTGTGCAAAATGTTGATTTGGCTTTTGACAAGGTTATCAATGGTACTAATTTCCCATAGCAGATCATTTATGACTAAAATGCGAATATAGTGAAGCTTAGAATGGTCGAGAATGGAAAACGAATCCCGTAAACTCCTGAAGATGTACCCCATCCACAATTCTCCGATCGGCTTAGTCAAGATCCCAAATCAGCACACTTCCGATTCAGCCAAGACAGATCTCGGGTTGGCATAGCTCGGGTTCGGCCAATTGGATCTGCCTCGAGTCGATGTAGCTCGGGTATGGCCTATGAAGCATTACCACAACTCCATCAATTCAGATCAGTATAGATCCAGACTAGCATGAACCATGCCTATCCGCGTATGGCCGACCCTAGTTAGTGAAAATAGGTGATGTGTTACCCTACGAGTTCCACTTAGTCTACTCATTTAATCGCTAAACTATTCCCACCTGCTTGAGTGTCCAAACCGAATACAAATCTCACCTATAAAACTTATTCAAAGCACCATTTGGGGGATTTTCTTTAACTTTTGGGCATTATGACATTTTGTTTTCTGTTATACTCGAGGTCATGTCGACCGAATACTCTATTACCATCAAAATAGTTAGAAACAAGTAGAGATCATTAAGTAGACATAGGAAAATCTAAGGTAAATGTAACACCCCACCTCCGCTAGGGTCACTCACAAGGGGAATGCACTAGCTTTGGTGGAGCATTATCTAGGTAAACATACACAGAAATATAACAAGACAGAACATATATAAAACAGAGGAAGAAAAACCAAATTTCATTTCTTTAAAATTTAGTGAGGTCTAAAGCCTTTTACATCAAAATGCCATTAAATTCCATTACATCGAAATCTATCTTGCAATAGTAAAGAAGTATAAAACCACAGTCATAAATCATTCCCCAAGTAAAACAGTAAAGCAGCCATAGCCAAGAAAGGTCCAAGCCATATATGATGATCTTGAAGCAGAAAGAAGTCCAAACTAAATAGTAGTGCTTCCTCCCTGAGAACCTCGGGCGGGGGAACGGAAGAAAAAGAGGCAAAACAAAATGGGTCAGTCATACAGACTGGTAAGTCCTAGTGACTTTCAACTTAGAAACAAGTAAAGGTAACATGACATGTATAAACCGAAAGTAAACATAAGCATGATGACAAGGTAAGCTACAGGCACGATGAATCAAGTATAATATTGCAAGGTTTCTATTAATATAACATCGCAAGATTTCTAAGCTTCACCATTCCACTATTCTCTTTGATTTCCTATATTCTCTGCACCAACTGTACTAGTATCCCAACCCGTATCATCCTTTCCATGTATATGTACAGTCCCTTGCAGCATATCATACGGGTTTCATCACGTATTTCTACACTACTTCTACGTTGTGCCACCATTCTTGAAATCGTTGGGACCGCCACCTTTGTTCTAGCTAGGTTTCCTTATCATGAGCTATCGCGTGTTCAACTAGGATTTATGCCACCTAGGGCCACTAGAGATTATGCTACCTATTGAACGTTTTCTAGATTCGATTAAGGTTTATGCCACCTAGGACCACTAGGGATTACGCTACCTAACGAATTCCATGTAGCGATCTATTAATCGATCGGCTCCCTACAAGTCCTAGCTCATTCACGTGTCTGTGTCATACGGCCCAATCACGAAACGTAGTCACCTGTGCTAGGTCCTCCATAGGGTGTATCAAGCCCTATGGTGCCAACCATCGACACGAATCAAGCACGCACAGATAAACCTGCGGATGCCCAATGCCTGCTTTTTCTACTCCGGAGTGTGTGCACGCCCGCACTCATTTAGAACCTACACTGGCGCACCCACACAGCCATCGTTCTAGTCGCTTACAATCAGCCCACTAATCATGCCCCACCCTGCCTAGTTCCAGGGTACCGTGATAGATCTAGTGGGTTACTGCTGAAAAGGACCACGTAACTAGGGTTTCCGTCCAGCAGGTTAAGTGTTGTCATTTAAATTCAAGACTTAACCCGTCTACGTGTCATGTCAAATTGGCTAAGTGTTGTCATTCAAGTTCATGACTTAGCCCTACGAATCATCTGTCAAGTTGGTTAAGTATATTCAAGCGGTTCATGACTTAACTCTATCAAGTCATCGTGTCAAATAGGTTAAGTATATTCAAGCGGTTCATGAATTAACCTTATCAAGTCATCGTGTCAAATAGGTTAAGTATATTCAAGCGGTTTAGGACTTAATCCTATCAAGTCATCATGTCAAATAGGTTAAGTATATTCAAGCGGTTCAGGACTTAACCCTATCAAGTCATCGTGTCAGATTGGTTAAGTATAGTCAAGCGGTTCATGATTTAACCCTAACAATCATCGTGTCAAATTGGTTAAGTATAGTCAAGCGGTTCATGACTTAACCCTATCAAGTCATCGTGTCGAATAGGTTAAGTATATTCAAGAGGTTTAGGACTTAACCCTATCAGGTCATCGTGTCAGATTGGTTAAGTATAGTCAAGCGGTTCATGACTTAACCCTATCAATCATCGTGTCAAATTAGTTAAGTATAGTCAAGCGGTACATGACTTAACCCTATCATGTGGCATTAATTCATTAGTGCACCCCAACCTCTCACATCAGACCTGTTGCTGTGGTCACTGGATATGCCGGGCGGTTCCGGGCAGATTTACACCACAACTCAGTCTGACCTCGGGTTTCAAGTGCGATATGACCAACTACCCACATTGGATCCTATTGTTTGCAGTAACTGGATTTGCAAAGCGGTTCCGGGCAGATTTACACTGCAAACTCAACCCAACCTCGAGTTGGCCATTTTCAATTTTATTCTAATGTCATGTCCATGTTCAAGTTTCATGTCATGTTCATGTCAAGTTTTGAAGGTAAATTTCGTGTCAAGTCGATGTCAAGTTCGTGTCCATATCCAGGTCCCAGTTATAACAGCGTTCATGTTTCAAGTTCTGCTTTTTAGCAAGTTCATAATTCATGTTCATAACCAATTCATGTTTTTGCCTATTCTACCCAAATCGTATTCCCATCGCACGTAAACGTGAATCGATCCATACTACAAGTAAATCCAAACCTCATAATAAAGGGAATAACATCAAAACTATGATAGGCAAAAGGGACGAGCATAAAGCGATAAAAGACTAGCATTACAAAACTTGAGATAATTGGTTACAACATCACTAGCATAAAGGATTTCAAATCTAGCAAGATAAGGCGACAGTCATGGTAAGCGCTGACATAAAAGAATAGGCATGCAAAGGCAAGCCAAATACAAGAATAATGGATCCAATGGTTTTGGTGTACATAATAGCGAATAAACTAAGCAAGTCACACCCTTGGTATGAGATCCAACAAAATGCCAATTCGGTGTACAACATGGGTTTCAATCAATTATAATAATCCCAGGTAATTAACCCCGCCAGTCATAGTCATGATCATAGGTAGAAATCTCATAATTAAGAATCCTAAGCGATTAATTACAATAGTCATGGTTAATTATCCAAAAATAGTTCTAGGCAAATAGCCATAGGCAATTAACAGTAATAGTTTCAAAGTCATGGTCATAGATTATGGCCTTATGTTCATAATCATAGGTAATAATCCTCATAGTCAAGAGTCATAGGTGATTAACCACAATTGTCCTCGTCATAGTCATAGGCATAGTCTCATGTTCACAGTCATAGGCATGGTCTTATGTTCTGTCATAGTATAGGTATAGTCCTATGTTCATCGTCATAGTAATAGGCATAGGCATAACCTTATGTCCACAGTCATAGGCATAGTCTTGTGTCATTAAAAATAGTTTCAACGTCGTAGACAATATTCCCAATAGTCAAGATCCAAGGGTTTATGTTACAATCTAGCGTTTGAATAATAAACTAGGTCCAACAACATGAATAGGCATGATTCAATCGATAAGAAATAATCATAGATTCAAGGAGAGACAAGAACATATCTAAATAGATAATCAAGCTTAGGTCCAATTTCGTTTCATTCCATGGCCACGTTATAATTAAATGTTTAAATCTAAAAACAACCAGAACTTATAGAGTGCGGATCGAGAATTAGAGTGCAGAGATTTGATTCTAGAAACGGTTGTTGCAGTTGTTGAACCTCTATTTGTTTAGTCTTGTTCTAGCTGAAATCCCCGAATTTGCAAATCCTATATGTTGTCTTGACGAAGAAGAAGTAACCATTCTCTCTTTAATTTAATTATTATCATTTTGATTTTCATAGAGGTAGCATAAGGACAGAATGAAATGGTGTAGAGAGAATGAGGCTAGGGGGCTGTTTATATAGGGTTAGGCAGATGAATCTGGTCACGAAACAAGTCTAAATACATCAGAATGCATCAGGTTCAGAAAAGTGGTTCGGGAGGCAAGTCGACCCCCAGGTCGACACTATGGTCGACTTGGTCCCTGGGAGGTCGACACTATGGTCGACCCCCAGGTCGACCTGGTCCCTGGGCAGGAATTTTCCCGCCCAGCCTGTTCTGGGGTTTGAATTAGAATTTCGAATTCAAATTTCGGGCTGTTTTTTATTCTGAAAATTCGTGAAACTTCGGAGGGTCATATCTCCCTCACACGGACTCCGATTCTCGCAAACTCGGACTCGTTTCCAAGTAGAATTTCGAGACGAACGCAACGGCGCAACCTGTTTCCCTTGATTCTTGTTTTAAAAATTAATTCTGCCTTGATTTCTAGTTTCAACATGTTATAAAAATTCGGGTTGTTACATTCTCCCCTCCTTAAAGGATTTCGTCCCCGAAATCTTCAAGTTAATAAGAATGTGTCCTACCATCTAGTCATCCATCTACTCAGTCATCAATCATAGGCATCCATTGTCCTTAAGAGATTTCTAATGCTGTATGAACATATGCAGAAAGTGTGTGTATATTTCCTTATCTAATGCAAATGATCAGGCCTGATTGATCTTCTTAATGCAAAATATGTTTAGTGCCATGAGTCCAACATGTATGCAAATAGACCTAATCAATAAACACTATATGTGTGCTCAAACATCCATCCATATGCAAGATTCACATGATAACACATTCAATTTCATCCATAAACAAGTATAAACACTCACACATATGCAATATGAAAATGTGTCTGAGCCGATCTAGTGCCTAATGTGTGTTATGCAACCACAAGCAACCACTTGCGACCACTTGCAACCACTTGCAACCATCAATCATAACACGTCTCAAACACATGTTTCACCTAATTGTTCCCACCTAAAGAAATAGCCGAATGATAGAAGCAAGTAAAAACTTTGTGCCCATTAGGCAATGTCAAAGCTGGAAATCTACGTCACATATATACTGAATAGGAGAGGAACTCCCTAAACGCCAACCCATATCCTATAAAACCCAAAAAATTTAGTCAACCCAACGGACACCCTCAAGCCCTAACATGTATTACTAACAGATAAGTCATACTCCCTATGGGGTTTGCAACAGAAATAGGATTGAGAATAGGACCGAGAGGTTATACTTAAAAGATAGCATACAAGTAAGCTCTACAGGAAAAGAGGGATCAAGGATATACTTAAAAAAAAAAGATATGATGCGCGTATCTAGTCTTCAATCTTCTAAGTCGTATTTCCTTGAGCTTAACCCCATTGTGCTTTGACCGTCTTTAACTTCACAATTTCATAGTTCCTTAATTCTTGTTCCCAGAATATGAGTTGGAACTCATTCCACTGTCGCCTCTCGTTCCGCTTTCGATTGTTCTCTTTCTTGTATAATCATAACTGCGTACTCATGGTTTCATGCAAGCTCTCCAAAATTCACTAGTGAATCTTGGATCTCATTTAATTACTAGAAGGTATTCCACATAAATGAATTATCTCTTGAAAATAAACAAATGCCAACCATGTTTCCAAGTGTACTTACTAAGGTGATTTTCTATAATTCATGCATAAGCGAAATGAACCATCCGCCTTAGTGGCGAATACTACTCGAGCGGATCGATAAATGTATCAAGAGATTCTAGGTAACTAAGCATGGCAGAACCCTAAGGGTTACACTAGACTTCGAGGGCATTACCAGGGCAAGTCAAGAGTCTAACTACCCTCTTTTCATATTCGAGAATGGTATCTTTTCTTGATAACCACTCCATCCCTATAATCAACCCATTGCCCAAAAGCATGAGCATTACTTCTAAACTCAACACTTAGCACAGACATTCTCAAATCCAAACAAGTCATGAATAAATGAGCCGATTCCCCAACAGGATTTGAGACAAAAATGGGATCCTCTACTACGCTAGTACTAAGGTGCAGCGACTCAACTATCGAGGCAGAATTAAAAGGATGCGATGTATAAAAACAAAGTTCCCACAGTATGATAGAAAAGAAAAGGTAAACTTTTAACAGAAATGTTACCACCTCTTCTTAGGTACACTAGTAGTGAGAGCATACAATTTCCCTCTTGACGATCTTGTTCTTTGCCCTTGTCCTTATCCTATGATACTTAACTACATGTCCCTTTTTGCCATACCAACGATGTTCTTTCTTATCATGGGTTTTATTATTCTTTTACATTGACCTCTTCCCTTTCACTTTTTCCTCCTTCATGGATTACGCCTTATCAACAAATTTCTCATCCTTAGGCTTGTGTTCTTTATCCTCGTTCTTACAATCCTTGTATAGCTTGTTGACAAGTTTCTCGAAATCTACTTCCATCTCATGGCAACCCAACAAAGCTTGAGATAAGATTAGTCGCAAGTAAATCTACTACGGCTACAGATGGAGGTTGGGCACTCCTTTGCCCTCTGACATGTGTCGCATGCCTACAAACTATGGTGAAAAAGAAAGAGAGAAGAGACTCAAGAAGAGAATTAAAAGATAGTACATATGGCTTTAGGGAATATGCCTTTCGTAAAACGAAACTTTTGTTGAAAATGCTTCTTTGTAAATGGTTTTGAAAATAATTTCAAAAGGTTTTTTAAACTTTTGCCCAGTCTGGTAACCTTCTGCTCTGATACCAAATGTAACACCCCACCTCCGCTAGGGTCACTCACAAGGGGAATGAACTAGCTTTGGTGGAGCATTATCTAGGTAAACATACATAGAAATATTACAAGACAGAACATATATAAAACAGCGGAAGAAAAACCAAATTTCATTTCTTTAAAATCTAGTAAGGTCTAAAGCCTTTTACATCAAAATGCCATTAAATTCCATTACATCGAAATCTGTCTTGCAATAGTAAAGAAGCATAAAACCACAGTCATAAATCATTCCCCAAGTAAAACAGTAAAGCAGCCATAGACAAGAAAGGTCCAAGCCATATATGATGATCTTAAAGCAGAAAGAAGTCCAAACTAAATAGTAGTGCTTCCACCCTGAGAACCTAGGGGGGAACGGAAAAAAAAGAGGCAAAACAAAACGGGTCAGTCATACAGACTGGTAAGTCCTAGTGAATTTCAGCATAGAAACAAGTAACGGTAACATGACATGTATAAACTGAAAGTAAACATAAGCATGATGACAAGGTAAGTTACAGGCACGATGAATCAAGTATAATATTGCAAGGTTTCTACTAAGTATAACATCGCAAGATTTCTAAGCTTTACCATTCCACTATTCTCTTTGATTTCCTATATTCTCTGCACCAACTGTACTAGTATCCCAACCCGTATCATCCTTTCCATGTATATGTACAGTCCCATGTCGCATATCGTACAGGTTTCATCACGTATTTCTATACTACTTCTACATAGTGCCACCATTCTTGAAATCATTGGGACCGCCACCCTTGTTCTGGCTAGGTTTCCTTATCATGAGCTATCACGTGTTCAACTAGGATTTATGCCACTTAGGGCCACTAGGGATTATACTACCTATTGAACATTTTCTGGATTCAATTAGGGTTTATGCCACCTAGGACCACTAAGGATTACGCTACCTAACGAATTTCACGTAGTGATCTATTGATCGAACGGCTCCCTACAAGTCCTAGCTCGTTCATGTGTCTGTGTCATATGGCCCAATCACGAAATGTAGTCACCTGTGCTAGGTCCACCATAGGGTGTATCAAGCCCTATGGTGCCAACCATCGACACGAATCAAGCACGCACAGATAAAACCTACGGATGCCCAATGCCTGCTTTTTCTGCACCGGAGTGTGTGCACGCCCGCACTCCGTTAGAACCGACGCTGGCACACCCACACAGCCGTTGTTCTGGCGCTTACAATCAGCCCAGTAATCGTGCCCTACCCTGCCTAGTTCCAGGGTGCCGTGATACATCTAGTGGGTTACTGCTGAAAAGGACCGCGTAACTAGGGTTTCCGTCTAGCAGGTTAAGTGTGGTCATTTAAATTCGAGACTTTACCCGTCTACGTGTCATGTCGAACTGGCTAAGTGTTGTCGTTCAAGTTCATGACTTAGCCCTACGAATCATCTGTCAAGTTGGTTAAGTATATTCAAGCAGTTCATGACTTAACCCTATCAAGTCAGCGTGTCAAATAGGTTAAGTATATTCAAGCAGTTCAGCACTTAACCCTATTAATTCATCGTGTCAAATAGGTTAAGTATATTCAACCGGTTTAGGACTTAACCCTATCAAGTCATCATGTCAGATTGGTTAAGTATAGTCAAGCGGTTCATGATTTAACCCTATCAATCATCGTGTCAAATTGGTTAAGTATAGTCAAGCGGTTCATGACTTAACCCCATCAAGTCATCGTGTCGAATAGGTTAAGTATATTCATGCGGTTCAGGACTTAACCCTATCAGGTCATCGTGTCAGATTGGTTAAGTATAGTCAAGCGGTTCATGACTTAACCCTATCAATCATCGTGTCAAATTGAGATAATTGGTTACAACATCACTGGCATAAAGGATTTCAAATCTTACAAGATAAGGCGATTGTCATGGAAACTCTGACATGAAAGAATAGGCATGCAAAGGCAAGCCAAATACAAGAATAATGGATCCAATGGTTTTGGTGTACATAATAGCGAATAAACTAAGCAAGTCACACCCTTGGTATGAGATCCAACAAAATGCCAATTCGGTGTACAACATGGGTTTCAATCAATTATAATAATCCCAGGTAATTAACCCTGCTAGTCATAGTCATGATCATAGGTAGAAATCTCATAATTAAGAATCCTTAGCGATTAATTACAATAGTCATGGTTAATTATCCAAAAATAGTTCTAGGAAAATAGTCATAGGCAATTAACAGTAATAGTTTCAAAGTCATGGTCAAAGAAAATGGCCTTATGTTCATAATCATAGGTAATAATCCTCATAGTCAAGAGTCATAGGTGATTAATCACAATCGTCCTCGTCATAATCATAGCCTTAGTCTCATGTTCACAGTCATAGGCATGGTCTTATGTTCTGTCATTGGTATAGGTATAGTCCTATGTTCATCGTCATAGTCATAGGCATAGGCATAACCTTATGTCCACATTCATAGGCATAGTCATAGTCTTATGTCATTAAAAATAGTTTCAACGTCGTAGACAATATTCCCAATAGTCAAGATCCAAGGGTTTATGTTACAATCTAGCCTTTGAATAATAAACTACGTCCAACAACATGAATAGGCATGATTCAATCGATAAGAAATAATCATAGATTCAAGGAGAGACAAGAACAGATCTAAATAGATAATCAAGCTTAGGTACAATTTCGTTTCATTCCATGGACACATTATAATTAAATGTTTAAATCTAAAAACAACTAGAACTTACAGAGTGCGGATCAAGAAATAGAGTGCAGAGATTTGATTCTAGAAACGGTTGTTGCAGTTGTTGAACCTCTATTTGTTTAGTCTTGTTCTAGCTGAAAACCCCCAATTTGCAATTCCTAGATGTTGTCTTGACGAAGAAGAAGTAGCCATTCTCTCTTTAATTTAATTATTATCATTTTGATTTTCACAGAGGTAGCATAAGGACAGAATGAAATGGTGTAGAGAGAACGAGGCTAAGGGGTTGTTTATATAGGGTTAGGCAGACGAATCTGGTCACGAAACAAGTCTAAATACATCAGAATGCATCAGGTTCAGAAAAGTGGTTCGGGAGGCAGGTCGACCCCCAGGTCGACACTATGGTCGACCTGGTCCCTGGGAGGTCGACGCTATGGTCGGCCCCCAAGTCGACCTGGTCCCTGGGAGGTCGACACTATGGTCGACCCCCAGGTCGACCTGGTCCCTGGGCGGGAATTTTCCCGCCCAGCCTGTTCTGGGGTTTGAATTTGAACTTCGAATTCAAATTTCGAGCTGTTTTTTATTCTGAAAATTCGTGAAACTTCGGAGGGTCATATCTCCCTCATACGGACTCCGATTCTCGCAAACTCGGACTTGTTTCCAAGAAGAATTTCGAGACGAATGCAATGGCGCAACCCGTTTCCCTTGATTCTTGTTTTTAAAATTAATTCTGCCTTGATTTCTAGTTTCAACATTATAAAAATTCGGGTTGTTACAGTAAACAACTTTAAATTGTGTGGCATTGTTATTTTGTTCATTTTCCATTTTATTTCTTTATTCCATTCTCTACATACAAAAATTGGGTTGTTGAACCATTTTTGATGCTTTCACTAAGAAGACGAATCTCTCAGCTTTAAGATCTTTACATTTATTATCGAATTTCCATGTCCATCGAGAAGACCACATCTCCCTCATTCTTACAATAATGGTATCCAAGAAAGGGGTTTCTCTCTTGAAGCCAATGTACAAACTAAAAGACAAAGCTAATCAAAGCCTAGCAACACTAGAAACATGGTGGAAACTAGTACGACCACTACTGCCGTGGAAACGTGACCACCTATTTTCTATTCCTCTCTCGCTCATAATTAGAATTATTTTACCCTTGTTCTCTTTCCCCCAAATCCCTCTATCGAAAAATTAACTTTCCCCCAAATCGCTCTACCGAAGAAATCGCACTGATTAACTTTCCTTATGTCATCGTCAACTCCATCATACTCCACTCAACAACGTCGTTGATGCTGTTGAAGTATGTTATACTATATGTTAGATTAAAGAGGATGAAGACAGCTTCGAGTCAGAGGTGACCGTTCGCAAATCGGAGTTCACACTGGAAAGTTATAGCAGAGAAGGCGTTTGATGTCAGCAAGCTAGTGCGACAGACGTCTGTCGTGGGATACGACAGACATCTCACACTACAAGGTGGATTTTCCCGAGAGTTCCCACAGATATCTGCCATCCCCCCGATAGACGTCTAAGAAGGGCAAATGTCTTTCAGGGCCTATGACAGTCGTCTGAGCTGAGCTCTGAAGCCCAATTAATTCCCTGGGAGGGACAGAAGTCTGTCATCTCCCTTGACAGACGTCTGACGAGGCATTTGAACTACATCAGGTTGAAAACTTTGTCAGTTGATTTGTGAAGACTTGGAGGCAATTTCAGTAATTGGCTTATCTCTATATAAGCTATTTTCAGAGTTTCAAAGGGAGATCTTGGATACTTGATCGAAATCAAGGGTTTATTCTCAAGGGTGAATTTGGGTTTATAACCTAATTCCAATTATTCAATTCTATTTTCCTTAAACTCGTTTCTATATTGAAATACAGTGATCATTGGATCAATCTCTTGTATTCCTTTCATCGTGGTAATAAAATACTCTCTCCAAAGTGGATGTACACTAACAAGATGTTAGTGGAACCACTATAAATCCTTGTGTGATTAATTTTTGCTACTTTTGTCAATAGTTTCTTGCATGAGATTGAGATTTGGATTGCTTGTGATTAGTTGATCATTGTTTGTTGACTAGAGTTATTGTTTTGGTTGTTTTTAAAGTCTAACAATGATCTAATCTTTCGCTAGCGCTTGTGGTTTAAATATTTGATTCGATTGGTCTTGGATCTGATTAATCACAACGGTAATAACAATTGGTATTATAGTAATTGGTGCTTTTTAGGTGTTTGTGAAAATGCCGAAAATAGATAATAGCTAGGTAAGTCCTTCAACCGGAAGTCCGAATAGTGTGGCACCTTATGTACTGGGCTCGTATGCGACGTTGGGTTCTCAGTTGGTAATTGACAAGTGGAATGGTGATAATGACTTTGAGAAGTGGCAATGGAAAATGAAAGCGGCTCTTAGGCAGAATCGGGTGCACCGAGTGGTATTTGATACTCACTTCTTGCCAAGTGATATCTTGGATGTTGAGAGAGAGGAGATGGAGGAATGGGCTTACATTACTCTTCAACTTGCTATGAAGGAGAATGTAATCTCCGAAATTAGTGGTGAGACTACCACTAAAGGTGTATGGGACAAGTTGGAAGAATTGTATATGAAGAAGTGGCTCAATAACCGTTTGATCTTGTTGCGAACGTTTTTCACCTTCAAGACAAATGAGGGTAATTCGCTTAAGGCACATTTGAATGCCTATGATGACTTGCTCATGAAGATGAAGGCCGTTGATTTGAAGATTGAGGAAGAACAAAAGGCGATGATATTATTGTGTTCGTTGCTGGACCATTATACAGGTTTCTCAAATAGTTTGATCTATCGCCGGGATACTTTAACTCTTGATGATGTCAAGACGGGTCTTCTTAAAGAAGAGTTGAGAGATCAAATGAAGGAGATGAGTGAGGGTAGTAGTGGAGCTAGTAGTGGTCACAGGTTGTTTGTGGAGAAATAAAAGAATGTAAAGAAAGGAAACCCGGGGCGTTTTAAATCAAGAAAGCCCAGTGGAAGAGGTAAATCAAAAGAGAGAAATGGCAAGTGCTTTGTTTACAACAAACCGGGACATGGGAAGAATGAATTTCCGGACAAAGATAAGAAGGAAATAACATCTTAATCTATAGCAGTGGAGAGTAGGGATGGTGAGATAAATGAGAACGTGTTGACGGCAGTAACATTAGTATTTCGGGTAGCGAATGGGTTCTCGATTCGAGTGCGTCTTATCATATGACGCCAAATAGAAATTGTTTTTTGTCCTTTGAAGTCAAACAGGAAAATGGAAATGCCATGGGAAATGGTGCTATTTGCAAGTCGATGGGTAGTGGCTCTGTGCAAATAAGGATGTTTGATGGAGTTGTTCGCACGCTCACCAATGTTCGCTATGTTCCGGGACAAAGGAAGTCACTTATATCTTTGGGGCAATTGGATTCTCTAGGATGCAAGATCACTATTGAGAAGGATTGCTTGAGGGTTTCGAAGGGGGCGCTTGTGGTTATGAAAGGTGCTAGGACTCATGGTTTATATTTGCTACAAGGTGTGACCGTAGGAGGTGAGACTTGTGTGGGTGTCGGTAGTTCTCGTGACTTGGATGCGACACAGTTGTGGCATTTGAGATTGAGTCATGTCTCGGAGAGGAGTTTGGATATTCTTCGGAAGCGGGAGATGATCGAGGGTGAGAGTTTCAACAAACTAGAGTTTTGCGAGGAATGTGTCATGGGGAAGCAAACAAGGGTACCATTCGATGAAAGCAAGCATGGTTCAAAGGAGGTTCTTGAGTATGTTCATTCAGATGTTTGGGGACCTGTAACGACCCGCATTCTACGCATCATAGGATCGTAGAATATTTATTTTTGTCACATACGAAGTCGTATGGTCATGTAACTTTGGGAGACGACTATTAGGGTCATTTCCCATGTCCATGATTTTTCCCGATTTTTAAATGACCGTTTTACCCCTAGTTGGTACTGTTTTGGCCATAACTTTTGACTGGGAAGGAATTTTGACTTGAAACCACTTCCATTGGCTCCGGATGATGGTTTCTCTTTCCGTAGAGTGGTCACATTAGCCAAACGGACTCACCGTTTGGGAGATATGGCTGAAACAAGTTTCAGATGGTGAAAAACAGCTTAATTGGGCTTAACCGGGTGATTAACAGCTAGGCTCAAAGGGAAATTTCGGGATTAGGAGTTTAAAAGGGCTGTTAGGGTTTGGAGAATAACTTTTTCTCATTTTTCAGCCGTCACTATTCATTCCTCTTAACCTAGCCATGACCTCCACCCTCTAAATCTCTTCAAAACACCTCTTAATCACTTTCTAATTGAAGATTAGGCTTAGCAAACATCAAATCAAGGAGTATTAGCACGAGAACCGAGGTAGAGCTGCTGTGTAAGATTGGGAACAGCGCCAAATCAGAGAATATTTCAGTTTTGGGGTTTTAGTTGTGGCAAAGGTGAGCGATAGCATCGTTTTGGCACTAATTACAGTTAATTAAGGGTAATTAGCGAAGATTAGCGAATATATACACCAATAAATTCTGGAAAAATATTTAGAAATTCTTAAATAATATTTTATGCCTATGTTAGAAATTTGGTTCGATTTAGTTAAGTTTTATTAATTCTATGATTAGTCTTATTTAATCATGCTCAAGGAAAAATAGGATTTTTGGGCATCTTTGATCCATTTTGACATGTAAATTCATGGTTTTGGTGTTTGTGGTTGCTCTTACATGTTGCTATGACTATATGGTATGTTTTATGATTGATTAGAATAGTTAAATTGGTCGAAAACGTCGTCGAATGGCGTAGAAAGCTCGCTGGAAAGTTGCAGAAGTGTGCAGGTTCCGAACCGGATCGGATCGGATGAGGGCTCGGATCGGATAGGGAGCTGGGCAAGGAATCCGACCCGAACTGGAATCTGGAACAAAGAAGGTTGGCAAGAAGGAAGGCCACTGCTTTGAGTTGGAGTGGGACAAAGGATCGGATCGGCGTCATGGAGCAGGATCGGATCGGAGTGGGCTAGGGAGCGAGATCGGATCGGAGGAGGCAAGCAAGGGGGATCGGATCGGGGCTATGGAGCGGGACCGGATCGGAGTAGGCCAGGGAACGAGATCAGATCGGAGCAGGCAAGCTGGAGCAGGAGGGACGAACCGAACCGACTGGAGCGTGACACCCGAACCGAACCGACGTCTAAAGGGGAAGGATTACCGAACCGAACCGCATGCAGGAATACACCATGGAGCATTGCACCGAACCGAACCGTGTTATACGTATATATCTGAACCGAATTGAATTCAGGACCACTCCTATGCGATGACTCTTTTGAAGGCCAACTCCAATTCGATCAAAACCCGAGATGCAAAGGAAGTCCAAATGAGGAGCTTTGACTCAAGATCCAGCTGGGAACCAATGAGTGGGCTTCATGATTGGGCTTTGCTGCGGGACGCGTGCCAAGGGGTTATCGACGTCTATAGCTTTGGACCACTATGGTAGGAGGTACGAAGGCGGATTCAGGGCCATCATGGCATCGGTAGAACCAAGGGCTACGACCAATGAAGTGGGTCATTGAAATGTTTGGTCATGACTCCAAGTGTTTGGCTTGGTCATAGCAGGGTTTCTACAAGTCGGGATCCGTCGTTACCTCAATTTGTCTAGTGTTCCAAAGTGGTAGATATCGTATGCTTTACGCACTGAGTGAGAGATGTGAGGATGGTTGCTATGGTTGATTTGTTTGCTATCATTATGACATGCACACCTCACCTCCGTAATCTTACACTGTTTATTATGGCACCTTAGAATATTGTACGGTATGTGGTACTAACCCTTTGGTTGCAGGTCCAGGTTCAGGTATGGTTTAGTATACCTGTTATTATTTTGTTTATATGCTTATCGCTCATACCAGGCTTTATGTCTGACCCAGAGTTTTATGTCTCCTCTTATTACTCTGGGTGCTCACACGAGCAGACTAGAGACAGGTTAGCTGGTGATGCACAGGTAGATGATCCGGAGATGAGCAGGAGGCTTCCACGTAATACATATATATAGTATTCTCCCTGTGTTGTTGAAGATCACTTCTTGGGCATTGGTGGTGCATCTTCCACTTTAGCTTTCTTTTGTTAGAGACAGTAAATTTGGAAAGTTGTAATAAGCTGTATTTGGATTTCCTCTGCTCTGATGTTGACATTGATTATTAGTTATCAGCTTATGCACTGTCTCACCTGTTTTATGTCAAGTATGTTATTATTATATTTTGTTCCATGCGCTGTGAGACATTCTACAGGTTTCTCGTTTAGTTAATTCCCTTCTTTCTTTTCTTTTCACGACCCGTTCCGTGCTAACTAGACATGTGTACAGCGCACTTTTGGAGTAAATGTCGGTTGTTGCGGGGCGGGCCGTCACACTTGGTATCAGAGCTCTAGGTTGCGTAGTTAACCTGGGGGAAGTTATCGGGGAGAGATAGAATACGTATACGAGAGAGCGTATTTGTGATTATTTTGGTTTTTAAAAGCTATATATATACTACTAGTAGTATAAGAATGAAGTCGGGCTGCACTAGCACCACTATGGGATCGCTAATCATTTCCTTTTTCAGATTGACGATGAGCCGATATGTTAGAGGTACTGGTAGAGGGGCCAATAATGGGAATGCTGCTAACATGAGGACGATGTTTACTGACCTCATGAGAGAAATGCTTAGAGATGTATGAAGGGCAGCTCCCAATGATGGAAATGGTGGTGGTCCAATAGTGCAGGCGCCGAGGGTCGATTTCGCCAAGCTGAATAAGGATTATACTAGCCTTGGTGGGAAGCCATTCCACGGAACGGAGTCGGCCACTGATGTTCAAGATTGGTTGGATAGTTGCGAACGTATCTTCGAGGATTTGGGTATCGAGGATGCGATGAAGAGAAAGCTAGCGTCCCGTCAGCTGCAAGGGCGGGCAATGAATTGGTGGAATGCTATAAAGGCAGCTACTCCCGAAGATCAGATTACTTGGGAGCAATTTAAGGCTCGCTTTAGCGAGAAGTTCATTCCAGCTGCTCAGAAGTCAGTGCTATTTAAGAAATTCTTAGAGCTCAAGCAGAATGGCAAAGCTGTCTCGGAGTATATTGCTGAATTCGACACTTTGTCGAAATATGGGTTATCTCTTATTGATACTGCCGAGAAGAAGAATGAGAAATTCATAACTGGTTTGGATCAGTACTTGGGGGAAAGGCTTATTAACCACATCGATGAGTCGTTTGAGTCGATTGTAGGGAAAGCATTGAGGTCAGAAAGTCTCTACCCTAAGCCGAAGACTGAGGTTGCATCCGCAGGTGAGCAAAAGCCACAAGCAAGTGGTGAAGGCAAAGGTGGTTCCCAGAATAAGAGAAAGCAGAATCAGACTAAGGATGGCCAGAAGAAAAAGAATAAGCAAGATGTTGAGTGCTTCAGCTGTGGTAAGAAGGGCCATTATGCTAGTAATTGTCGGGCCAAGCCAGCGGATAGGAAGTGCTTCAATTGTGGCCAAATGGGACATCACAAGGACAAGTGTCCGCAACCCCCTAAAGAAAAGCAAATGGTGAAAGCATATGCCCTTAATGCTATTCCTTCTTCGTCGAATGCCCCAACTACGGCGGAGAAAGGAAAGAATGTCGTCATTCAAGGTATGCTTTCTGTTTACGATGTTCCTGTTAGAGTTTTGTTTAATACCGGAGCTTCCAGTTCTTTCATATCTAGTGACCTGGTAGATAGGTTGGGATTGGAGCCCGAGATTGTCGATAGACCTTTAGTAGTGACAAACCCGATTGGTGGTTCGACTAGCCTTAGCATGATTTGTCGTAATGTGGTCTTATCGAGTCATGGATGCATGTTTGTTTGTGATTGCTTTGTTTTGGGCTTTACTGGGTTTGGCATTATTTTGGGAGTAGATTGGCTCCAAAGATACGGGGTGGTGGTAGACTGTGAGGGCTTTTTAGTGACAGCTAGAGCGGATGATGGGCGGAGGATAGTGTTTGGTGGTCTACCCAGTGAGGGGGTATTGGCTAGTTTTCTAAACTCCCTTGACATTCCGCATAGTGAGTTGTCAGGTTTGCCCGTGGTTGGCCAGTATCCGGATGTTTTCGAAGAAGTGACCGGACTTCCACCACACCAAGAAATTGAGTTCCGTATTGATTTGGTAAGGGATGCCAGGCCTATAGTGATGCCACTTCGTCGTATGGCACCAAGGGAGCAGCGAGAGCTCGAGGTGCAAGTCAGCGATCTTTTGAAGAAGGGATTTATCAGAAGGAGTATTTCTGAATGGGGAGCACCGGTTGTGTTTGCGACCAAGGCAGATGGTTCCCTTCGTTTGTGTGTAGATTACCACGAGTTGAATAAAGTGACGAGGAAGAATAAGTATCCTCTACCGCGGATAGATGATTTGTTCGATCAGTTGAGTGGCGCGAGAGTATTTTCTCAGTTAGATCTCGCGACAGGTTTTCATCAGCTTAGAGTGGAAGCTGAAAGTATAGCTAAAACGGCATTTCGGACACCGTCTGGGTTTTATGAGTGGTTGGTCATGCCATTCGGGCTGACCAATGCCCCAGCATATTTTGTGGATCTTATGAATAGGGTATTCAGAGATCAGATGAATAAGTTTGTCCTTGTGTTCGTTGATGATATTTTGGTCTACTCGAGAACAGAGGAAGAACACAAGAGACATTTAAGAATAGTGATGGAGGTGTTGAGAAAACACCAATTGAAAGCAAAGTTTTCTAAGTGTCACTTCTGGAAGAGGGAAGTGTGGTTCTTGGGCCATGTTGTATCAGAGAACGGTATTGCGGTGGACCCGGCAAAGGTGGCTACAGTACAGGATTGGCCTACGCCCAAGAATGCAACAGATGTAAGAAGCTTCTTGGGGTTAGCGGGGTATTATCGTAAGTTTATCCAAGGTTTCTCCAAGATAGCAGCACCATTGACCCAGTTGACTAAGAAGAATCAAGCTTTTGTCTGGGATGGTAGGTGCGAGAATGCATTCAAGAGTCTAAAGACAAGTTGACAAGCGCACCAGTGTTAGTCATTCCTAAGGGGAATGAAGAGATGACGGTATACACGGATGCCTGTGGTACCGGACTGGGTGCTATATTGATGCAAAACGGTAGGGTTGTAGCTTATGCAAGTCGGCAATTGAAACCGCACGAGAAAAGATACCCTACCCATGATTTGGAATTGGCAGCGATCGTGTTCGCGTTGAAGATGTGGAGACACTATCTCTTGGGAGAAAGATTTGAGCTGTTTACAGATCATAAGTCGTTGAAGTATCTCTTCTCTCAGAAGGATTTAAATCTCCGGCAACAAAGGTGGTTAGAATTCTTGGCTTCCTATGATTTTGACATTGCATATACACCGGGCAAGGGCAATGCGGTGGCTGATGCATTGAGTAGAAGACATGCCAGTTTAGGGGCTATGTTTTTAGAATGGAAGCAACTGGAGTATATCGCGGGGTTCGATTTCAGACCAAAGTGCGAACTGGATCCATAAATATTAGCAAGTTTGACGATTAGACCCACTTTGATTGAGCGGATCGGCTCTAGTCAGAGGGACGATCCTAACCTATTGGAAATCATCTCCAAGTTAGAGATGGGTATCGATGAGGAGATGAACAAGTATGGGCTTGATCGAGATGGATGGCTTAGAAAGGATGGAAGACTAGTCGTACCCAATGTCAGTGGATTGAGAGATGAAGTGCTTAGAGAATGTCATCACTCAAAACTAACTATACACCCCGGTGGTAATAAGATGTATCGAGACATGAAGCAGACCTACTACTGGGAAGGGATGAAAAGAGACATTGGGAAGTTTATATCCAAGTGCATGAATTGCCAGCTAGTTAAAGCCGAGCAAAATAAGCCTAGTGGGTTGTTACAGCCCTTAGAAATTCCCGAATGGAAATGGGAGCAAGTCTCGATGGATTTCATCGATGGTTTACCGAGGGCTACATCGGGACATGATAGCATTTGGGTGATTGTGGACCGATTGACTAAAAGTGCAAGATTTATACCAGTCAAATCAACCAGAACGACAGCTAAGTTAGCAGAATTGTATATGAAGTGGGTAGTGAGATTTCATGGAGTACCTAAAAGCATTGTGAGTGACCGAGACCCGTTGTTCACTAGTGGGTTTTGGAACAGCTTACAAGAGGCTCTAGGGTCAGAATTACATCTCAGTACCGCATATCATCCTCAGACCGATGGTCAGACGGAGAGGGTGAATCATATTTTAGAAGACCTCTTGAGGGCATGTATATTGGATTTTGGTGGATCATGGGATGACCATTTGCATCTAGTGGAGTTTGCGTATAATAATAGCTACCAATCCAGTATCGGGTGGCTCCGTTTGAAGCTTTGTACGGAAGGCCGTGCAACTCACCATCATGTTGGATAGAGACTGGCGAGAAGTTTATGCTTGGACCAGATGTGGTGAGGGAAACTTCAGATAAAATCAAGACCATTCAACAACGAATGAAGGCTGCCCAAGATAGGCAGAAGAGTTATGCTGATAAGAGGAGAAGAGACTTAAAATTCTCCGTTGGCGACTTGGTGTTTGTCAAGATTTCTCCGTTGAAGAGAGTAATACGATTTGGCAGAAGAGGCAAGTTGGCACCAAGATTCGTTGGCCCATTCCCTGTTCTCGAACTAGTCGGGAATTTGACATATAGGATTGACTTACCAGAGAAAATGGCGGGAGTGCACAATGTATTTCATGTTTCCCAACTAAGGAAGTTCGTTCACGACCCAGATATAACTATTTCACCTGATAAGTTAGAGGACTTCGAAGTTGAACCCGAGGCGGTTGGGAACCGCAAGCCCGCCCGTATTGTCGAGTACGACATGAAGCAACTTCGAAGGAAGGCGGTGAAGCTAGTCAAGGTTCAGTGGAGCGAGGACGAGGATGATTGTACTTGGGAGACAGAGGAGAACATTAGGAAGACACACCCAGAACTCTTTGCCTGGTAAGATTTTGACTTCGATTTAGTTTTCCACATGCTAGGATAGGCTCGTTTGCTTGTTTTGCATGTTTGATTGTTGTATGTGGTTGTTAGGCATGCGGAATCCTTTGTATGTTTTAGGTTAAGGAATTTCGGGGACGAAATTTCTTAAGGGGGGAGAGTGTAACGACCCGCATTCTGCGCATCATAGGATCGTAGAATATTTATTTCTGTCACATACGAAGTCGTATGGTCATGTAACTTTGGGAGACGACTATTAGGGTCATTTCCCATGTCCATGATTTTTCCCGATTTTTAAATGACCGTTTTACCCCTAGTTGGTACTGCTTTGGCCATAACTTTTGACTGGGAAGGAATTTTGACTTGAACCACTTCCATAGGCTCCGGATGATGGTTTCTCTTCCCGTAGAGTGGTCACATTAGCCAAATGGACTCACCGTTTGGGAGATATGGCTGAAACAAGTTTCAGATGGTGAAAAACAGCTTAATTGGGCTTAACCGGGTGATTAACAGCTAGGCTCAAAGGGGAATTTCGGGATTAGGAGTTTAAAAGGGCTGTTAGGGTTTGGAGAATAACTTTTTCTCATTTTTCAGCCGTCACTATTCATTCCTCTTAACCTAGCCATGGCCTCCACCCTCTAAATCTCTTCAAAACACCTCTTAATCACTTTCTAATTGAAGATTAGGCTTAGCAAACATCAAATCAAGGAGTATTAGCACGAGAACCGAGGTAGAGCTGCTGTGTAAGATTGGGAACAGCGCCAAATCAGAGAATATTTCAGTTTTGGGATTTTAGTTGTGGCAAAGGTGAGTGATAGCATCGTTTTGGCACTAATTACAGTTAATTAAGGGTAATTAGTGAAGATTAGCGAATTTATACACCAATAAATTCTGGAAAAATGTTTAGAAATTCTTAAATAATATTTTATGCCTCTGTTAGAAATTTGGTTCCATTTAGTTAAGTTTTATTAATTCTATGATTAGTCTTATTTAATCATGCTCAAGGAAAAATAGGATTTTTGGGCATCTTTGATCCATTTTGACATGTAAATTCATGGTTTTGGTGTTTGTGGTTGCTCTTGCATGTTGCTATGACTATATGGTATGTTTTATGATTGATTAGAATAGTTAAATTGGTCGAAAACGTCGTCGAATGGCGTAGAAAGCTCGCTGGAAAGTTGTAGAAGTGTGCAGGTTCCGAACCGGATCGGATCGGATGAGGGCTCGGATCGGATAGGGAGCTGGGCAAAGAATCCGACCCGAACTGGAATCTGGCAAAAAGAAGGTTGGCAAGAAGGAAGGCCACTGCTTTGAGTTGGAGTTGGACAGAGGATCGGATCGGCGTCATGGAGCAGGATCGGATCGGAGTGGGCTAGGGAGCGAGATCGGATCGGAGGAGGCAAGCAAGGGGGATCAGATCGGGGCTATGGAGCGGGACCGGATCGGAGTAGGCCAGGGAACGAGATCGGATCGGAGCAGGCAAGCTGGACAGGAGGGACGAACCGAACCGACTGGAGCGTGACACCCGAACCGAACCGAACCGACGTCTAAAGGGGAAGGATTACCGAACCGCACGCAGGAATACACCATGGAGCATTGCACCGAACCGAACCGTGTTATACGTATATATCCGAACCGAATTGAATTCAGGACCACTCCTATGCGATGACTCTTTTGAATACCAACTCCAATTCGATCAAAACCCGAGATGCAAAGGAAGTCCAAATGAGAAGCTTTGACTCAGGATCCAGCTGGGAACCAATGAGTGGGCTTCATGATTGGGCTTTGCTGCGGGACGCGTGCCAAGGGGTTATCGACGTCTATAGCTTTGGACCACTATGGTAGGAGGTACGAAGGCGGATTCAGGGCCATCATGGCATCGGTAGAACCAAGGGCTACGACCAATGAAGTGGGTCATTGAAATGTTTGGTCATGACTCCAAGTGTTTGGCTTGGTCATAGCAGGGTTTCTACAAGTCGGGATCCGTCGTTACCTCAATTTGTCTAGTGTTCCAAAGTGGTAGATATCGTATGCTTTACGCACTGAGTGAGAGATGTGAGGATGGTTGATATGGTTGATTTGTTTGCTATCATTATGACATGCACACCCCACCTCCGTAATCTTACACTGTTTATTATGGCACCTTAGAGTATTGTACGGTATGTGGTACAAACTCTTTGGTTGCAGGTCCAGGTTCAGGTATGGTTTAGTATACCTGTTATTATTTTGTTTATATGCTTATCGCTCATACCGGGCTTTATGTCTGACCCAGAGTTTATGTCTCCTCTTATTACTCTGCGTGCTCACACGAGCAGACTAGAGACAGGTTAGCTGGTGATCCACGGGTAGATGATCCGGAGACGAGCAGGAGGCTTCCACGTAATACATATATATAGTATTCTCCCTGTGTTGTTGAAGATCACTGCTTGGGCATTGGTGGTGCATCTTCCACTTTAGCTTTCTTTTGTTAGAGACAGTAAATTTGGAAAGTTGTAATAAGCTGTATTTGGATATCCGCTGCTCTGATGTTGACATTGATTATTAGTTATCAGCTTATGCACTGTCTCACCTGTTTTATGTCAAGTATGTTATTATTATATTTTGTTCCATGCGCTGTGAGACATTCTACAGGTTTCTCGTTTAGTTAATTCCCTTCTTTCTTTTCTTCTCACGACCCGTTCCGTGCTAACTAGACATGTGTACAGCGCACTTTTGGAGTAAATGTCGGTTGTTGCGGGGCGGGCCGTCACAGGACCGGTACCGATTGCTTCTTTGGGTGGAGCTCGTTAATATATTTCTTTCATTGATGATTTGTCTCGGAAGGTATGGGTGTATGTAATGAGGGCCAAGTCGGAGGCATTTACTAAGTTCAAAGTGTGGAAAGCTCTTGTTGAGAATGAGAGTGGTAAAACTTTGAAGGTGTTAAGGACCAACAATGGCGGTGAATATGTTTCCCGGGAATTCTTAGGGTATTGTAAGCATCATGGAATCTAAAGACATTTTACTACACCGGGAGATCCGCAATCTAATGAAATAGCGGAGAGCATGAACCGAACTCTAATTTAGAAAGCTTAATGCTTGATATTGACATCAAATTTGTCTAAGGGATTTTGGGCTGAAGCTTTGTCAACCGCGATGCATATTCTGAATCGAATTCCATGCTCGACCATTGATAACAAAATTCTGGAGGAAGTGTGAAAGGGAAGAGTGTTGACTTGAGATATCTTCATGTGTTTGTTAGCCCGATTTATGTGCATGATTCGGGGAATGATAAGCTTGGAGCTAGAGCGTTCAAAGGGGTCTTGCTTGGTTTCACGGACGGCGTGAAAGGCTATCGGATTTGGAATCCGAAAGCAATGAAGGTTATTAATTCTCGTCATGTCACTTTTGATGAGTCAGCTTTATTCAAGGAGAATGATAGCTCATCGGATGTTCTGGATTTGGTTCATGGTGAATCGAAGGAGAAGGAAGTCATTCCCTCTTTCCGTCCAAGTGGTAGTAGAGTTGAAGAAGAAGCTCATGGGGTTGAAGCGGTTAATGAAACATCACATAGTCCACATGGCTCCTCTAGTGAAGTTGGTGATGTACTAGAGTGAATCAAGGTGGAGCTGAAAGGGGTTTGGGTGATAGTATTGCTACTTGGGTTGGTC
>JASFAX010007386.1:0-25388 GCA_030737875.1 Allium sativum
AGGTCACGTTTTCCGCACTGTAAATTTTCCAGTGTACTAAAATTGTTCAAGACCCTGCACAACTCTTATGAGCATAAAGCTCTTGCTTCCAGTAGTCCATTGAATCAAATGATTTGCAATTTCGTTAAGATTTGGATTTGTTTTGACTTTTCAAAGGATGAAAATATCAAGTTTTAAGAAGAGAAAGTGGCGGTTGTGAAATTGTGATTTAGGGTTAGGGAAGTTAGAAGTATTATATAGGGTAGGGAAATTAATTATTAATTTAATTATATGTTTTATTTTATTCGATTCTTGCTTGTATTCATTGTTTAAAAATTCGTACGATTACATACAAATTCCGTTCTTGATGAAAATTGACATACAACTATGTCTTGACATTAAGGGCCTAGTGAAATTTGTTTCGTCCAATTCTGAGTCCGTTCGCTCCAGTAGCGTATTTTTAAAGTCAAAATTTGATCGTTTCACATTTAAATTGTGCACGGTCACATATTAACTTCGAATGGCGCGAAATTTGAAATCTAGCAATAATTTAATATTCTGAATCCAACAAAATTGGTTTCGTCGAAAACAGAGGTTGTTTGTAAATGTCTACTTTTAAGGCCTATGTGATACTATTATAATAATATTAAATTTCAAAATTATTCAAATTAATAATAAACTAATTATTATTATCGTATATATATAAGTGAAATTTCATATAGCTGTAAAATAAACATAATTGAGTATTATAACTCAATATTTAAATAAGGAAAAAAGAATGGAGGAAGGATTTGACCTACCTATCTAGAGGTGCTTTAAAAATTCAAGTTAAATCAATATTCAATTTGTAATAAAATCCTTTTATTTTATTTTATTTAATAAATCATTATTTATATAGGACAGCCTCATTAGGCCTACATTACAGATATCCAAAGATAGTTCTGTCTCTTTCGCTGGCTCTCCAAGGCCCCATTTAGCCTAGCCCCATATTAATGAAAGAGTATTCAAAGAGCTAAATGACCACCCTACCATCCAATTTAAACAAATACCTAGGCCCCCATCCAATGACCCGATAGTAAAAGGTCATTGGCCTCTTGGCTTAGCTCTAGTCTTTCTGGCACACGCTCCGATTTACGATGACAAGTATCGATGACCTACTATCCTTTGTTGGGTTCCGACTACGAAGCCTCCCTCCTTAAGGCATCCGCCAAATCATCATAAGATCATCCTAATCAGTCTTTAGGCTACCCACCATCAAATATGCAATCAAGGCATATCACTTAATGGAACCGTACAGACTATGCCTCTGTGGGTATAGCTTCATTAGGCTTAACACAGAGAGCCATCTCGGAGTATCCTCACGTCCCATATAAGTCCCGCACTTCCTTCCTGTCCTACCGAGTAATAAGTTGGACGTGCTCCTCTCATGCCTCCATACACCCAACATTTTGTTTCCTTGGGCTCTTCTTCCCCAAATATTCCCCAAATACGTACGGACTAGTCTAAGCGCATCTTATCATTAATTATTAAATCCTATGTCTAAACTTCGACTACGCGTTTGTTTTACTTACCACCTTGCTAATTAACTTAAACATTTACTTGTTTATTTGCACTCAAGTTATTTGTTTATTAGTTTAAGTTGGCCGCAAATTTTCCCTAATCAACTTTCACTACCGGAGCAGACCATTACTTATTATTGTGTTCATTAAACTTAATAAGTTTATTAAAAATAAGCCTACTGTAATGACCTGACTTTTTGACCGCTCCAAGTCAGAAATTAAACCAACTCGAACCGTTCAAAAACAATAGATTGTTATTTCTTATGAAGTTGAAATGCAAATCATCACAGAATCACAGATGCAGAACACAGAATATCTCACAACGGAAGTAAATTTTATACAATAATACAAAATCTTTTAAACTTACATGATCAGATTACAGAATAAATACAGAAACAGCGGAAGACTAAGAACCTTGCTAATACATGAATAACTGACTAAAGTGGGGATAACAGCACGAGCGGTAACAGATAAATGACTGGATCTCCAACGAATCTCAAGCTCTAATAGATCAAATCTCTCAAACTGAAATACTCGGTCTGACCCGGGCATTTTGCAAGGAATAAAACACAAAATACACGAGTTAGGACTAACAGTCTTATATAAGTGAATTAACTTAAGTGACATGTCAACATGGAATGCATCAGTAACTCAAAGGATGTTTGGGATTCATATCCATTAAGGATCCATTAAACTAATACGTATATATAATAGTACGCTATTATAATAGTGTCTATTCAGTAAAGAAAATATAATGAAAATAGCGTAAGTGGGATTACCATATTACCCTTACGCTATTTATAGGCATCACAGTCTATACAGTACCGTAAATTCAATGCACTGGTGTTATCAGAGAGCACTCCATAGAAAGCAATGCTAAATCAAAACCGTATGGGGCTCGTATAGGAAAAATATGACAAGGCACTCGAGGCAATACCCAGGGTAGGATTCTACCAGTTGCACTCCCGGACCAGTGGAAACGCATAACAGCAACTACCGCCCACCTTGGAACACACTCCCATAATCAAAAGGGTGCACCCAAATCAATCACAATAGTCATAGAGATGGTATCGAAGAAGCGTGTTCGATCAGAGGTGATACCTCAATTAGTCACGGTATAGCTCCTGTTTTAGTCATTTTAATTATGACTCGAAGGTCAAGGCCATTTCGTCATCGTTCGCCTTCTTCGATCCAGTGGTCGCTTCCAAGCCATCTTGTTGTCGTTCCGATACTCCATCACGTATACAGTTGTTAAGGTGGTATCGGCACTAACAGAGAGTACACCACTTACCGACTCCGGTCTCTTTAACAACCGACGCTTACACCTTTCACACCGTGGCCATTATATTAGAAATCATATCGCAAATCGAGTTGTATCAAGTATTGCTCCAAAATCGATTTCTCAAAGTCATTTATCATTGGTTTGATTTAAGATTGTAAAACCAAAATTCGCCATTACTTTGTCAACCATTGGGTTTAAGTTTCAAATTCCATGACATATTACTATTGCCTGAAATCTTTTCTTTCACCCTTTGGACTCGCTGGACTGGATCGGACATAGATTTATATTTATAAAACACCTTTAGAAAAGTTAAGTTTGAAAATAGTACATTGAAAATAATGTATAAACATATATAGAGTTGGAAAAATATATGTGTATAAATTTGAGAGTAATGTATAAATATATATGGTTGGAAAAAGATATGTATATTAAATTGAAAATATTGTATAAATATATATATATATATAGTTGGTAAAATATTATAAAAATTCATATAGTTAAAGTAATCAAACCATTTTAGAGAAAATATTTATAAATCAAGTAATGAGGAAAATTTACTTCTATGAAATTGAAATAATATTGATCCAATCCAAATCCAAATCCATGTCTCAGAATTTCTTTTCCATCAAAATTTCACCTTTAAACAAATCCCCATTTATTTGGTTCAAATTCAACACTTCATGGTTAAAACGATCTTCAAACCAAGGTTTACTTTGGGTTTCACATATCCATTTTATAAATAAATTCTCAAACACTTTCACATTAGTTGTTAACCACATATGATCTATTTAAATTCTAACTTGTTGACCAATCCGTATTTACCATGATTTAAATAACCATATTCTTTCATATACTTGGATTTAACACTTTTTATTTTGACAAAATCCTTCTTACATTTGCACGACGAAAATTCATTGTCAAATCATGTGTCAAAATAAGATTTGGGAAGCATTTATCAAGTCTTGCATATCCTTTACATCAAATCATTAAACTCGTTAGGTAAACATAAAGTGATAAAGAATTTATTTAAATAAATTCAACTTAATTATTAACTTGTAAAAAAATCTCCTTTAAACTAATTTTAATACAAATTGGGTTTCATGAAATTTATTAGAAAATATTTGGAGAAACTTACTTTTAAACTTTTATTTATGTTATAGAAATTCATCTAAAATTTCTACTTATAAATCGATAAATATTTTAAAATATTCTCATTTTATTGACCATGGTGTCCGTATATATTTTTCTACCCTATGGTCAAGTTATACGGATATTTATCATTGTAATCCGTTCTTTAAAATATTCGAATCCAGGGTATGTATCATTTCAACCTGCATCCCAAATCGATTCGAATATATAGTTGTTCAGGTATTTATCATTTCAACCCGCAATGGTTTTTCTAATATAAGGGGAACTTGCATGGTGAGAATAAAATATAACATATCACACATTCACGTACAAATTATGTCATATAAGATAACGGTGTGTGTCGTATGTGCACATTCACGAAGCAACCAATTTCTAGAATAACCTAACATTCCATTCAACATCTCAGATATTTAATTCACTTAATAATTAGTTAGTCTGTGAGTGAGAAAACTCACCTTCCCGTGGAAAACAAAAGTGATACGAAGTTGATTGTAACAACCCGGAAATCTAAGCCAATTAAAAATTTTTATTTTGGCAATTTTATTGAATTTTGAATATTTAAATTGAATTATTTTAAATAATAACGACGAGAAATTTATTTTGAATAGAATTAGAACGTATATATTTATATAGATCGTCGTTAGAATATGAATATTTATATTAATTTATAAAAGGAATTGAAAATGGCGCGGTAGTTCGAAAATTCGATTTCAAAATTCAAATGAATGTACAGGATTCAAAATAAATCGGATTTTAGCAAAACCAAAAATATTTGAATCTATTTGAAAATATCTTTCAAACGAATCCAAAAAGTCAAAATTTCATAGCGGGGATAGAAAGTTAGGCCCAGTTGAAAATTCAGAATAGTCGCTATGCAATTTTGGCCCTTAAAAATGGAAATTTTGCAAACGGCCTCTGTTTTCGACGAAACCACTTTCATTGGATCCGGGATGTCAAATTATCGCTAGGTTTCAAAATTCGTAATTTTTTGAATCAATATGTGAGCGTGGCAAAGGAAAACATGTTTGACCAGTTTCAGTTTATTTTAATCGACTGGAAAATGACCATTTTTCAAACGGTATGGTCAATACGAGGTTAGAAAATATTTTTTGGGAATTTTTAGAGTCCGTATGTGACCCCAATAAATTGAAATATGCGTTCAAAATCAATATATAGATTTATATTTTGATTTTGAAGGAAACTGGTCGTAACAGCCGAATTGGCTTCGAAACATATCCCATTGTGTTCGGAATGAGGGTAATTAGCTAGGGGCGACAGCCGTTGGGCCTCGTTTGGAGGTCGAATAAAAAGTCAACCCTTTTTGAAATAAATTAAATATATATATATATATATTATATTCTTTTGAAGCCTTTATTTCCCCACCCCTCTTCCTATTCGATGTTCACATTACAGAAAAAAAGAAAAAAAGGGGAAGAAACGAACGATGGATTCCGTCGATCTCCCCCCCTCACCGTCGCTTTCACCTGCCGCGACCCCCCTTTTTTACCTCCTCCTCCTCCGAGCTCCTCCTCCTTGCCTCCCTTCTTCCCTGCGTTCAAAACCCTAAGTCGTCGCCCTCCCTACAGTCAACCACCGCACCGCCTGAGCAGCCCCACCACCACTCCCTGACGCCGGTGCCGCCCCCTGCCTGAAGACCGCCGACGTGGACCCCCCTCAACTGCAAGCCTCCGCCTCAGCTCATCCTCCAACCCCTCCATTTCAATCGGTGAGTTTTAGTTATTTTATTTTATTTTTATTTAAATCTGAAATTAAAAAATGCAATTTTTATTTAGAACAACACTACATTAAAGAAATATACGGTATATATATATATATAGATTTGGTGAAAAGATTGTATTTTTAATAATGAAAATGAATGATAAGAAAAAATTAGATCTTTGAGGTAGAAAAGTTCATATTTTTATAGTAGAAAAGATTATATCTTTGAAGTAGAAAAGATTTAATTTTTATCATTAAGTAGTGTATATAAAAATTCGATTTTTATATATATGAAGTGAAAATAAAAATTCAATTTTTATGTACATGAAGTGAAGATAAAAATTCGATTTTTATATATATGTAGTGAAGAATAAAAATTCGATCTTTATATAGGAAGTAGCATTGTTAAAAATATATTTTTTAACATATACCGCGTGAAACAGATCTCGTTAGAAGCACGGCGAAGATTTCCTACATATGAAGAGTCGTGGCGTTGGTTTAGCTAGTCGGTGAGAACTCCTCACTTTTATTTTGAATTTTAGTTGAAATATATACTAGGAAGCAGACGGTGCTTAGCAGCACCCGACACCCATCGTCCACAGACCATGGATGACTTGTTTGTTTGATTGTTGCGTAGTGAAACGTGATTGTGTGATGGTGAATGAAATAAAATATTTTATAGTGGAAAATATTTTATAGTTAAAAATATGATTTTTAACGTGTATATAAAATAAATAGTAATAAAACAAATCGGACGATTTGTTTATATACACTGATTTGACTGATATTGATTGGGACGATAAATTTTACACATCACCCAACTGCACAAATAAAAATCTGTGTTTGTTGATTTGAAACCCCACACGGGTGTTGGGATGATATTGACGTACACTAATCCCAATGGTTTAGTGGTATGTCGATCGTTTGATTGACAGATGGTATGAGGGTTGAATAGTTATATTTAATGCTTATGCAGTTGTGTGGTGCACTCTGGATGATGGTTGATTATTTATTGTTGCTATTATATACGTGTGTTGTATAGAATCCATATAATTAACATTATATGGTAATTGATTGGGCCTCATTCCAATTTAGAAAATATTCATGTGTTGAATAGAAAAATAAATATTCATGTGTTGAATAGAAATATAAATTCATGTGTTGAATAGAATAAATATTCATGTGTTGAATAGAAAAAGAAAAATTCATGTGTTGAAGAAAATATTCATTTTTTGAATAGAATAACGAAGTTATTGAAATATATAAAGCCGTGTTGGTTAGATATGCGCCATTTTGACGCGAACGATATTTATATCGATTATATTCGTTTTTATAATAAATATAGAAAAGAAAGTGATTTCAAAATATAATGTTTTGAAAATATTATCATTTATAGATTAATGATATGGAATATTCAATTTTGATTAGAAATTGAATATGAAGTTGAAATCGTTTTGAAAATGAATTTAACACGAATTATAAAATACGTTTTGAAAGGAAATCGACAAAATATAATATATATATATATATATATATATATATATATATATATATTATGGCCTGAATAGAACGCACCGCGCCGCAGCAGTTCGCGAATTTTGACCGTTGACTTCGAATGGATGTTACGGGAGATCCGACCGTCAGATTCTCCTAAAACCGGAACCGTTTGGTTCGTATCGAAAAGAGATTTCTAACGAATATTAGAAATTAGAAATCTGACGGTTGGATTTAGAATTATGTCCAAATCAAATTTGGAAAAGGTCGTTGTAAGTGCAGTTCGATGGTCGTTGATGGAAATCGACTGCACGGGCCTTGATAAAATTATTAAAAATAGTAATAATTTGTGTAAAAGCATAAGAAATGATTTGTGAAGATTTGGGATGAAAAACTCCATATTTGAAAAGATAAAAATAGATTTTATCGAAATGAACTAGTTTTGAACTAGAATTATAATCCCTTTTATTTTTGAAATAAATAAAGTGGATTTGAATTGGTTTTGGAATTAACCAGAATTTCCACTATATAAAATGGAAATGGATTTGAATCGAAATTGTCTTTGGAATATTTCGATGTTGGAGTTTGTGATTATACAGATATTGTTATGGAAATTTGAAAGATATATTTATATCGTTATTTCCAGGACGATATTTGTTGGTCGTAAAATTTGATATTTATTATGAGCCGATATATTTTCTATTCAGAGCCTTGTATTTAATATCAAACGTGATTTGGGTTTCTCGTGAATGGTGTCTTCATTAACACTGTTCTTAAACCCAGTTGAGAAAAAGATTAAATCTTTTTATTTAGATTTAATGAAGTGTACCAATTAAATGGTATTTAATCGGAATTGAATTGGAATTGATTTTCGGGTTTATCGTGAACGATGTTTTAAATAACACTGTTTCTTTAACCCGATAATTAATGGAATGTGATTTTGGGTTTATCGTGGGTCGTGTTTTAAATGACATTGGTTCTTTAACCCAGTTAAAGACAGGATGTGATTTCCCAAGTTAAATAATCATTGATAGTGATAATTGGGAAGATTAAAACCAAGTGGAGTTTTAATGAATCTTTAATTAGATTTGAACGTGAAATGGTAATTGAATTTACCGATAACACCGTGGTGTTAGATATGAAGTATGACCAGTTTTACTTCATGGGATGAATAGGTTGGGATTGGGAAATAAAATAAATGATTACTTCGGTGTGGTTCACTAATCCCGACTAGTTTGAATTGATATTCAAATGAAGATTAAAGAATAAATTTAAAGAATTTATCTTTGATAAAATCAATGGGAACCATTCCCAAAGTATAAGAATATTTAAATAAAAGAATATTCTGAATTGGAATGAGGCGTATGTTGTATTTGTGTAACACTTGTTTATTATATACACGAGTTATTCAGAAAGACCGGGTTTATCCCACTCTGAATAACTGATTTGACGTGGTGTCGAGGATGAAGACGGTGGTCGAAGACCGGAGGTCTTCACATCGTTTGGGTGATTACTGATGATCTTGATTGGGCCGTACACCCAAGATGAGGGAATTAGTTAGTGATCGTCCATACGTACTTGGAGATCGATGGATATGCGGGGTACTAGGTGCCTTCGGTTTCGTTCAGACCCAGAACGAACTTGTAAATGGACTGTGTGTCTGACATTGGATTTTATTCTGTGTGATTGATTTCTATTAAATATATATCTGTTTGGCGGCGGAGAATTTATTCTCTTGCTTAACGCCCTTCTCTGAGACGTACGAGCTCAAGGGTTATATATTGACGGATATCATTCGCATGGAGTGAATTGCCTGTGTGGCATGCCTAAGTGGCAAATAATCAAGGCTTTTGTTGAAAAGCAGAGTCTTGTGGTTGATGATCAAAGCACGGCCTGTGTGGCATAGCTTTGTGTAGCGTTAATTCGCGAGCCTCACACCCCAGTTGTGAACCAAAAATGGGAGAGGACCTCAGGGAGGACATGCGTTTCTTTCTAGCTAGAAGTGGCGTCAGTGATTTTACACGCCCTGACGAGTTTGACTATGTGGTTGTTGCTGTTGCGAGGCACCTTAGATATATCGGTGACTGTGTGGAGCCGATGGAGTCATTGGACTCATTTACGCCCCAAAGGGTAGGGAAACGCAGTGTTCAGGCATTTTAATCCACATCGGTGGACCGGCCATGACGATCCAAAGGCCCACCTGAGTCTGGGTCCTGAGACCTGGAAGGCTAGATTATCTCGAAACGGTGAGGACGATCCCTAGCCTCGGTTCACAGATGGAAATCCAACTTCCAATACGTGACATTTGCGGTTTTGATTGTAGAGCCTAGTATTGGCAACATGATATATGGTACCCATGCCGTCTATGATTGATATTTATGATTGAAATTGTTTTAACACTATACACTTATAGTTGTAAAAGATGAAATTTAGCATATCAAGCATTCTTTGGCTATTATAAGGTAAAACCCTATCCTCCAGCTTGTGTTGCATTGTGTGATGGGACCTGGGTCTTATAATAGCCTCATTTTTATTTATTTAGCATTGCGTTGTTGTTTTATGCACTAGTATTCTTGGGAGGAAACTCATTCCGTATTATACGGTGTGGTCCCTTGATTTACCTAACGTTAAAAATAAAGATTAATAACTGTTTTAGTTCTCACACCATGTGACTGACCTAGAGTTTATTGTTTTAACCTAAACTCTGGGTGCCCTTATTTCGACATGGGCAGTTAGTAGTTTTGGTTTTGCAGATTTATATTCACAGGACCTGATTTACAGCTGGAATGATATCCGGAAAGCTCTGTATCCATATATCTCTTTCGGTTGTGTTTTGTATTATTTTTCCACTGCATTGTAATTTGTAAATCTCTGATATTTATCGAATGTGTAAAATTTATTCATACTCTGTATATTCTTGTATTCTGATGGAATTGTTGTAATTAATAATGAAATGTTCTTCTGTTTGTGTTCTGGTTTGTCGTGTTCTCAAAACAATCAGGGGTTTCGAACGGTCTTGGTCGGTTCAGCGATCGATTCGGATCGAGTGAAATTCTTTGTTGTTACATTGATGTGGATACAAGGAACGATTAGCAGGAACAATCCAATAATACCACAAACCCGATAACACTCTCGATTCAACCCTACTACGAACATAACAAGCTCACAACCTACAGAATTAACGACCAACAAGCTCAATTTCCCTCCTATCTTCCAAGAGGATGATGCAACCCAACTAAGCAAAAATTAAAGAAATTTTTGCGTTCATCTTTATTTAATTATTCCTAGAAATGAGGATGTAAATAAATATCCGCTTAAATAAATTTCTTCTTCTTAAGATTCAATGAATGGCCTTGGCATAAATGGCAAAGCAAATCTCCATTGGAACTTAAAGCTAACCGCATTTGGTAAAACTAAACTTCAATATAAAACTGCACTAAATTTCCAAATCAGAAACTTCAATTTAAAGCCCGGACTAGAATATAAATCAAAATCGCCATAAGCTATCAGCCTTCCATTCTATTTTTCTTTGACCTATAGTTCTGTAATCAGTAATACTCCAAGCTCTGAATACTTGGAAATACGAAATAAAAATCGAAGATCATATTATACCTCAAAAGACCTGGAGTTGATTGGCTGCGTTCGACCAAGAGGGGGAGTAAGTGGTTAGGGATAGAAGAAGGATGCGTCAACTGGGCAAGTGCGTTAAAGGTCCGGCGGTGGCGATGGACCTTGGAGTTACGACACGCGGAGGATCAAGAAATTGGTCTCGAAAGCAGTGGACACGCTCAGATCTGAGTTTGATTTGGAGGTGGGTCTCGGTTCACGATTGAGAAGAAGGCCAATTTCGAATGGATTTAAAGGATGACGGTGCGCGCATGTGACTGAACGAGGAAAGGAAAAGTGCGGCAGCCTTCGGAGGAGCAATTTCGATTTGGCAGAGAAAGTAGCGACCATTTTTCTTTGTTTTTTCTGCATAAATTAGAAATGAAAGGAGAAAGTGGCAAAATAAAAGGAGAAGTAATAGAAGGAGGAGACGCGTGGAGAAGAAACTGTGAAGAATTGTATGCGTGTTCTATATTCCTCTGACTGTTGAACACGTATCATTTTATTAATATATAAATTCCCCTTTACACTTTTTATTTATTATTTCTTTTCTCTTTCTTCTTTTTAATTGTAATGCTAAGACAAGTAAGTTCGAAGAAGAATATAGATAGAAATATATAACAACGTTGTTTGTTTTGCGCGATTTTAGATTCAGAAAGATTAATTCGGACCAAGAATGTTCGAATTTCGTGAAACGAAAAATAGCGTTATTCTTGAAATTCTACCTAGTGTTTTTAGTTCAAATTCACTCGGATTCTAACAACTTTAAGTTCTTGGCGATTTATTCAATTGTTTAACTAATTTAAAGCGAATGAAATAAATTTTCGTGATTCACTACAAAATTCATTCCTTTGCTATGTCTAATTGAATGTGTCAAGAATATTAAATTTCACGATTTAGTTCACTTCTTAAATTTTAACGTTAATAACGATATCGTTTATCACTATAGTATATTGATCTTCCAAATTGATTTAAATGAAGTGAATGAACTTAGACATCATCGTTATATAATTATTCAGATTGCTACTAGTCATAAGTTCAAATTTAAGACTTAATGTTTTACAATTTTTGTAACACCCCGTATTTTCTGAGAATATTAAAAATAAATGGTTAATTATGAAGAAGTTATTAAGCCTTGAAATTTATATGCATATGAGAGAAATATATATAGATATATATAAAAATTAAATAAATAAACTTGCAAAAAAGGTTCAAAACAGCGAATTGGGACGGGGAATAACCGAACCGGCCCATTTTTGAGGTCGACCCGAGCCCCGCTGGGTCGAGTAGGGGTTAATCCAGGGTGTTTGGCTGTCATCCGGTGGGCCGATTCGCTCAAATGCAGATTTTGCATTTGAATGGTTCTCATGATTCAGGGTTAATCTAATGGTCCTAAATAACTTCCTACACCTATATATACATCCCTAACCTAAACCTAAATCTCATATACAATTCTCTAGCCTCCATTGGTCTCTTCCTCTCTAAAAAAATAAATCAATGGCGTCTCTACTCTGCTGAAACCTAAGCTAGGACTTGTGCTTCTTCTTCCTCCAATTCTGATTAGGATTAAAAGAGAATAACTACAACACCTTTTTCTTTTAGAATCCAACCAAGGCAAGTACAGTTATTTTCCGCTATAAATGTTAATTATAATTTTGATATGCTTTTAAATCTGAATTTGAGGTTGTACATATATATTCTCTTCTGTTAGAACTGTTTTCTATAACTGTTCTATATTCCTTTCTTCTTTTCTGTTTCTATAGCCAGGCTACCACGAGCCTGTGCCTAATCTCATAAGAGATTTACATATGAATGCAAATTTTGGGACAAGTAATGAATGATGCGAAATTTGACAAGACTGAATTGAACATATGACTTTAGATCCGAGGCACAAAATATATTGGACATGTGACTTGGGATTGGATGCATAAATTTGACTATGAACATGTAATTTATATATGTTGTATGCATAGTGTATGTTGTAATTTAGATATGTAATTAATTAGAAAAATGAGTATATGTTGTAAACTAAATTTAGATCTATGCATATTCTGTGATAAGAGAAAAGAGGAACCATTGTATGATTACATATGATTTGGAGACTTTGGACAAAATGCATATAAAAGTCAAGATCTGATTTTTAGAAGATATAATTTAAAGATTTAGATTGTTGGGTATATTTTGCATTATGATTCATGACTTGAAAAGAAGAAGGATATGGAAAGTTAGGTGTAAAGAATTACATTAATTAGGATATCTATTATTGTGATTACACCTAAATAGGAATTTTTGGATATATGGCATGCATTGTAATTAATGATTATATTTGGTATAATTTACATGTGAATTTGCTGTAAAATGCTAGTTTAACAAAAATTGGAACATATGTTATATGGTAAATTATGTCCATATTCTGCGCTATGTAAACTTATGCAAACATGGAATATATGTTCATATTGTGAATCATGACAATTATGTAGGCATATGAATTTAGGCCTAATTTATGATTAGGCAAGGCATGTAAATAGAACCTTTAGAAATATTAAATCTACTAAATCTGCTAATTTGCTAAGTTGCCTAAACTGCTAGTTCTGTTATATGGCCTAGACTGCTATTTAGATTGAAATGCCTAATCTGTTAGATTTGTCTGTTGAGATGCCTAAACTGTTATGTGCTAAAATCTGCTAAGTTGCTTAATCTGCTAAATCCGTTAAGTCGCCTAATCTGAAAAATCTGTTATATGTTAAATCTATTACTTGCTATATCTGTTGTTTTGATATAATTAGTCTGTTATTGGCGTAATTTGAATTGACTATAGTTATGAATAATTGACATGTATATTAGGCATAGGCATAAATGCTAAACTATTAATTAATTGGCCGCAAAGATAAATATGGCTAACTCGAGGTTAGAATGAGTTTGCGGTGTAAACCTGCCCGGAACCGCCCGGCACAACCAGTGGCCGCAAACAATAGGTTCTAATGTGAGAAGTTAGTCATAACATGCGTAAGACACGAGGTTAGGTCTGGCTTGTTGCAGAAGTCTGCCCGGAACCGCCCGGCATATCCAGCGGCCACAAGCTACCGACCTAATGTGAGAGGTCTATGCATTAATATTTAATTAATGCAAATCTGAGATAAAATATGAGATAAAATCTGAGATAAATATGATGTCTAAAATGTGTTGGGTGGATAGGGTTAAACCAACTGGACTAATGAATTTAATGAACCCGTTTCGTGAATCCGTAGGCCCAATACAAAGTTAGATAATCTGGAACCAGTTAATCTGTAAGCCTGTTAATCCGAACATCTGATCCGTTAGTCTGAAAACCTGTTAACTTGATTGTCTGATCTGTGAACTAGTTAACCTAAATTTTGTATGTCTGAAACTTGTAGACAAGTTAAGCAGAAATCTGTTAGTCTGGGGACACAAGGTTAGGAGGGGAATTACTTGTGTCATCTGTTGTTTGGGACCCTTATTAGTCAGTAACCCTTTCTGGTATCAAAACTTTGACCCAACGGTAGGTAGGGTCCGGGCACGCTTACTGAACTAATTATAAGCGGTTCATTCTGATAATGGCGAGGGGTGTTGATGGTGCGTTCCAACCGGGTCATGTGCGTGCATGGATCCCGGTCTGCCTCTGAGGATGTAAGACGCCGTGACATCTGTAAATAGGTCTGTGCCGATTGGTTGTCACTTGGAGTGATACACCTTACTGTGGGGCCGACACAGGATATTTATGTATTAGGGAGCTGATCGCTTGGGGTAGGGTTTTAGGGTACACTTAGTTCTATCTGTTTCTATTGGTACCGTCTGTTTCTATTGGGTGGTAACACCTGTCTGTTTCTGCGTGGTACCAACTGTTCGGGTGGTAAAGGCCCATTACTATTGTACACCTAATTCTACATTCTGTTTCCATAAGGATTAATCTGTTTCTGCTTCTGTCTGTTTCTGATCGGGTAGTAAAGGCCCATTATTAGCATTCTGCTTCTGTTAAATTATTCAGTACCCGTTCCTGTTTCAGTTTAGACATTAGGGTGACACCTAATTCTGTTATACTAGTATTAGTGCAGAGAAGTGTAAAGCAATAGTTCATGTCATTCTGTTCTTCTGTTATATCTGCTAAACCTGTTACAGTTATCTCTCATCCAGTTTTATGTTCATGTCATATTATTATTATTTGTTCATATGCTGAAAGTCACTGGACTTGCCAGACTTTTTGTCTGACCCTTGTTGTTTCGCCTCCTTTCTTCCCTTCCCCCCCAGGTTATCCAAGGAGGGAATACTTTAGCTTGATCCAGATTTCTCCTTGCTTGAAGTGCTTAAAGTATGGCTTGGCTCTGTATAGCTTCCGTCCTATAGGGATTATGATTTTAAACCATGCATTTTGAAGGCTTTTGTACAAGACTGATATTTTGTACTTGAATTCTGAGATTTGAAAGGATGTAACCATATTAATTTCTGTTTCCGCTGTAATAAAGTTAAAATTTTTCAAGTACTGTTTTATCTGTCTTGTAAGTTTCTGTTCTGTTTACTAAAATGCTCCACCAAAGTTAAGGCATTCCCTTTGTGAGTGACCTTAACGGAGGTGGGGTGTTACACTTGGTATCAGAGCTGAAGGTTACCAGATTTGATAAAGAATTTTTGAAAACTATTTTCAAAAAGGTTTTGAAAAGGAAGTATTTTCAAAAGTGAAGCTTATTTTGAAAAACATAGTCCCCGAAGCCATATATCTATCTTTTGATCCTCTGTTTGAATCTTTGTTTCCTTCTTTCCTGAGTCTCCGGGGCTCCTAGCTTTTTGGGAGGTAACCTCGTCGCGGCATGGTTCCGTAGGATTTGATAAGACAATAAAACCGATCAAAGGGCAAATAAGCGCCCAACTTCCATCTGTAGCCGCAGTAGTCTCCCCTACGGCTATTTTTCTTTCGAGCTTTGTAGGATTTTCCGTGCGATGGAAGCCGCTTTCGAGGAACTGGTCAACGTGTTACACAAACATAGTAAAGATGAGAATGGGGGAGTTTGGCTAAGGAGCACAACCCAAGGATGAGAAACTCATGGATATGGACTTGGTTCACAAAGGAGGCAAAAAGGAAACATGAAAGAAAGATGAAAAGTCTGAAGATTAAAAGGAGAAGAAGTGTTTTACCCATGGAAGCTCAAATCATCTAAACAAGGATTGCAGAAAGAAGGGCACTTGCTTCAACTGTTGTTAGATGGGACACTTCGCTAGGGACTACCCAAAGAAGCAAAGGCAAGGGTAGAGGACGAGACCAACTTCTGTAGGGCAGGCAAATGGATAGGATAGATATAGAAAATTTCTGTAGAAGGTTTAATTTCCTTTTCTGATCATTGAGTACAACCCTTTCTGATTCTGACATTCTGATTCTGTAGTTAAGTCTCTGCACTTTAATACTAGTCTTGTTTCTGATCTGGTTATAGTCTCAAACCCCATAGGAGTTATGACTCATCTACTGGTGATAGGTTGGGGTTTGAGAGATATCTGTGTTAGGCGTCAAGTAGGACGCATACATTCTGGGTTTTATCATGCTTAACTTCCTAAGAATCATTAGGAAACCTGATATGTACCAGTAGTCTGTAAATATCTGAATACTTCTGATAAGATTTCCAGTTTTGACATTGTCTAAAAAGGGTAATCCTCTGAGTGTCAATCTGATGTTGATTTCGGTCTTCGGGGTTGATACTTAGGGGAATTATTTTCTCAACCAATATCTAATGGGAACCAAGTTTTTGTTCTATCTGTACTCGCTTCCATCATTCGACTGTATCTTAACGATCGAATCTTCGAACTTTAGGTAGAAACTAATGGGTGTAAAAATGTGTTTGAGACATGTTATGTTTGATGGCTGCAAGTGGTTGCTAGTGGTTGCCCGTGGATGCATATACACACACTAGGCACTAGATCGGCTCGAAAACACTCTCATACTGCATATGGATGTGTGAGCACTTTTAACTTTTGTGGATGCAAAATGATTGACTCGGCACATGGATGTTGCATATGACTGAATGGTTGTGCACTCATATAGAAATGACATGTATCAAGTAGGAAAATTGCATACATGTTGGACTCATGGCACTGGAATAATTCGCATTAAGGAGGTCAACTGAATCAGTGGACCGCCTGATTTTGCATTAGATAGGGACATATACACACACTGTGCATTTAAACATGGAAGCATTAGAAGTCTATAAGGACAATGGATGCCTGTGTTTGATGGTTGAGTAGATGGTTGTTTGGATGACTAGGATATACATTCTTCTTAACTTGAAGATTTCGGGGACGAAATCCTTTAAGGAGGGGAGAATGTAACACCCCGTATTTTCTGAGAATATTAAAAATAAATGGTTAATTATGAAGAAGTTATTAAGCCTTGAAGTTTATATGCATATGAGAGAAATATATATAGATATATATAAAAATTAAATAAATAAACTTGCAAAAAAGGTTCAAAACAGCGAATTGGGACGGGGAATAACCGAACCGGCCCATTTTTGAGGTCGACCCGAGCTCCGCTGGGTCGACTAGGGGTTAATCCAGGGTGTTTGGCTGTCATCCCGTAGGCCGATTCGCTCAAATGCAGATTTTTCATTTGAATGGTTCTCATGATTCAGGGTTAATCTAATGGTCCTAAATAACTTCCTACACCTATATATACATCCCTAACCTAAACCTAAATCTCATATACAATTCTCTAGCCTCCATTGATCTCTTCCTCTCTAAAAAAATAAATCAATGGCGTCTCTACTCTGCTGAAACCTAAGCTAGGACTTGTGCTTCTTCTTCCTCCAATTCTGATTAGGATTAAAAGAGAATAACTACAACACCTTTTTCTTTTAGAATCCAACCAAGGCAAGTACAGTTATGTAACAACCCGAAAATCTGGGCCAGTTTAAAAATTTTATTTTGGCAATTTTAGCGAATTTTGAATATTTAAAATAGATTATTTTAAACAATATCGACGAGAAATTTAGTTTGAATATAATTCGACGTATATATTATATACGTCGTCGTTAGAATATATTATAATTATATATAATTATAAAAGGAATTGAAAATGGCGCGGTAGTTCGAAAATTCGATTTCTAATTTCAAATGAATATACAGAATTCAATATAAGTCAGAATTGAACGAAACAAGAAATATTTGAATCTGTATAACTATATCTTTGTAACGAAGTTAACAAACTGAGATTTCATCTTAGAAATGATAAGATATGTCCAGTTGAAAATTAGAAATAGTCGCTGTGGAATTTATATATATTTTTATATATATAAGGCCCTTAAAAATAGCAATTTTGCAAACGACCTCGGATTTCGACGAAACCAGTTTTGTTGGGTCCGTGATGTTAAACTATTGCTAGGTTTCAAATTTCATAATTTTTAGAATCAATATGTGAGCGTGGCAAAGGAAAATGCGTTTGACCATTTCAGTTGATTTTAATCGACTGGAAATTGGCCATTTTTCATACGGTCTCAGAATTCGACGAAACTAGTTTTGTTCGGACCGTATCGTCAATATGAAGCTAGAAAATATTTTTCTGGAATTTTTCGAGTTAGTATGTGGCCCCGGTAATTTGAAATGTACGTTTAAAATTCAAAATAAGGATTTAAATGAAAATTCAACAGAAACTGATTGTAACGATCAAACCAGCTTACGATACATATCCCATTGTGTTCGGAATGGGGGTAAAACGCTATGGGCGACAGGCGGTGGGCCTCGTTTCGAGGTCGTATGTAAAAGTCAACCCGTTTGCAAAATTAAATAATTAAATAATAAAAAAAAAAAAAAATATTCCCTCCCTTTTCTTCTTCATTGCCCCCCCCCCCCCCCCCCGATTCATTCTTCAGAACGAAATAAAAAAAAAAGAGGAAAAAAAAAAAAAACAAGAAACCTAACCTAAACCGAAGCCGCCGCCTTACCTCAGAGCCACCGCCGACGAACCCTCGCGACGCCGCCCTCCGTTCAGCCTCCTCCTTCCCACTGCTTCTCCTCCTCCCTCGCATGGAACCCCAGAACGCGCCGCGTCGAGGAACAAATCGCGAGCCCCTCCTCGAGGCCAGCTCCTCCACGACGAACTCCTGCCGCCGACCCCTCGCCCCCCCCTTTCTTCGCAGCATAAAGTAAGTCGTTTTTATTTTTATTTTATTTTTTTTATTTTACTTCTGAAAAATTTCGATTTTTATGTATTAGAAACTGATTTTGAGAAGATTTAAAAACTGAAAATTTAGTTAGTTTAAAACTGAAAATTTAATTAGTTTAAAACTGATTTTCTTTTTAGAATTTTTAAAACTGAATTTTAAAAGTAAATGAAAACTGAATTTTAAAAGTAATTTAAAACCGATTTTTATAAAAGTAATTGAAAACTGAATTTTAAAAGTAAATGAAAACTGAATTTTAAAAGTAATTTAAAACCGATTTTTATAAAAGTAATTGAAAACTGAATTTTAAAAGTAAATGAAAACTGAATTTTAAAAGTAATTTAAAACCGATTTTTATAAAAGTAATTGAAAACTGAATTTTAAAGGTAATTGAAAACTGAATTTTAAAAGTAATTTAAAACTGATTTTTATAAAAGTAATTGAAAACTGAAATTTTAGTTATGGGAAAACTAAATTATTATTTTTAGGAAAATATATATATTAGCGTAGAAGTGAATTTAGTTCTAACTTAGAAAGATTATATTTTTAATGCATTAAAGATTTTATTTTTATCATATATAAAAGACAGGATTTTTAAATTATAAAAGACCTAATTTTTAATGTATGTAAGTTGCGATTTTTATATATTTATTAAAATTGTAAAGATGGGATTTTTACAGTAGAAAAGGTAGAATTTTTAACACTGTAAAGCTTTGATTTTTAGTTGGAGGAAAATATGATCTTTGTTCATATAAAATATAATTTTTATATAAGCGAGAAGTCTAAAAAATTCGATTTTTATATATTGAACTTTGAAATAAAAATTCGATTTTTATATATTGAACTTAGAAATAAAAATTCGATTTTTATATATTGAACTTTGAAATAAAAATTCGATTTTTATATATTGAACTTAGAAATAAAAATTCGATTTTTATATATTGAACTTTGAACTAAAAAAATCGATTTTTATATATTGAACTTTGAAATAAAAATTCGATTTTTATATATTGAACTTAGAAATAAAAATTCGATTTTTATATATTGAACTTTGAAATAAAAATTCGATTTTTATATATTGAACTTAGAAATAAAAATTCGATTTTTATATATTGAACTTAGAAATAAAAATTCGATTTTTATATATTGAACTTTGAACTAAAAAAATGTGATTTTTATATATTGAATAACAAAGTAAAAATTCGATTTTTACGTATGTAGTGAAAGCAGCAACGAAGGTGACAAAAAGGCGAAACGACGAAGACTTCTCCAAATGAAGAGCCGTGGAGCTAGGATAGCTATCAGTGAGAATTTCTCACTTTCAATTCTTTTTCTAGATATATATATATACTAGGATGCAGACGGTGCTTAGTAGCACCCGACACAATCGTCCACAGACATGGACTTGTTGTTTGGCTGTTTGGTTATTGATTGTGATATTGGTTTGAATGTGGTTTTGTGGTGTGAAAAAATCGAATCGATAAATTGGTTAGGATTAGACGTGCGCCGTTATAAGGCGAAGGAGTAAGGCTAGGTTAGACTCTTACTCCAAGTTTTGTGGTTTGCATAACGAATTGATTTGATTGATGTGTGAATGGCGTGGGCCTTCACTAGACCGGGGATAAGGCTAGCCTCGTCCCGTTCTAGTATCGTGCCGTTATGCCGCCGAAATTTCTAAAATATGTTAGAAAAATAAAATATCATTTTATTGAATAAATGAATTGAATAGAAATTCATAGGTTGAAATAAAATGTTTTATCGTTAAAATATAATTTTTAACGTGAATATGAAAATAGTGAAGTGAATAAATAAATATTCATTTATAAACCAGACGGTTTGTTTATGAACACCTATTTGAATGACGCTGATTGGGTCGATAAATTTTACACATCGCCTAACTGCACAAATAAAATATGTGTTTGATTGTTTGAAACCCCACACGGGTGTTAGGATGAAATTTGAAGTTCACATCATCCTGATTGATTAAATATGTCGATCGATTGATTGACAGGCTGTTATAAGCGTTGAATATCTATATTTGATGCTTATACAGTGTAGTGCACTTTGGTTGATGGTTGATTATTTTTAATGCTATTATATACATGTGTTGTATGAAAATCCATATAATTAATTTTATATGGTAATTGATTGGGCCTCATTCCAGTTTTGAAAAAGAAATATTTGAAAAAGAAATATTTGAAATAGAATATTTGAAAATAAAGGAATATATGAAGCCGTGTTGATTAGATTGACGCCATTTTGACGTGAACGATATTATATCGATTTTAAAAACGATTTCGAAATGAAATGAATTGAAAACGAATTCAAATTGAATTGAAAACGATTTCGAAATGAATTGAATTGAAAACGATTTCGGAATGAATTGAATTGAAAACGATTTCGAAATGAATTGAATTGAAAACGATTTCGAAATGAATTGAATTGAAAACGATTTCGAAATGAATTGAATTGAAAACGAATTCGAATTGAATTGAAAGTGAATTGAAAGCGAATTCAAATTGAATTGAAATTTGAATTGAATAGAAATGAATTTTGAAACGAATCTATAAAGAAGAATTCAATTTTGCTTTGAATTGAAATGGAAGTTGAAATGTTTTTGAAACGAATTCAAAACTATTATATAATTCGTTTTAAATAGAATCGACGAAATATATATTATATATATTTTATATAATATATGGCCTGAATAGAACGTGCCGGCCCGCGGCAGTTCGTGAATTTCGACCATTTATTTCAAACGGACATTACGGGAGATCCGACCGTCGGATTCTCCTAAAACCGGAACCGTTGGGTTCGTATCGAAAAGAGCTTTCTAATGAATGTTAGAAATTTGAAATCTAACGGTTGGATTTGGAGATACGTCCAAATCAAATTCGAAAAAGGTCGCTGTAAGTGCAGTTCGATGGCCGTTAATGAAATCGACTGTACGGGCCTTGATAAAATTATTAAAAATAGTAATAATTTGTGTAAAATCATAAGAAATGATTTGTGAAAGTTTGGATGAAAAACTCCATATTTGAAAAGATAAAATAGATTTTTATCGAAATGAACTAGTTTTGAACTAGAATTATAATTCTATTTTATTTTTAAATAAATAAATTGAATTGAAATGGTTTTGAAAATAACCAAAATTTCCAATGATTGCTATTGGAGTGGAGTTGAATCGAAATTGTCTTCGGATATTTCGATGTTGGAATTCGTGATATTACAGGTGTTGTTATGGAAATTTGAAAGATATATATTTGTATCGTTATTTCCAATACGACATTTGTTAGTCGTAGAATTCGATATTGAATATAAGCCGATATATTTTCTATTCAGAGCCTTGTATTGAATATCGAATGTGATTTGGGTTTGTCGTGAATGGTGTCTTCACTAACACTGTTCTTGAACCCAGTTGAGAAAAGATTAAATCTTTTATTTAGATTTAATGAAGTGTACCAATTAAATGATATTTAATTGGAATTGAATTGATATTGATTTTTGGGTTTATAGTGAACAGTGTTTTAAATAACACTTGTTCTTTAACCCGATAATTAATGATGTGATTTGGGTTTGTCGTGAATGGTGTCTTCACTAACACTGTTCTTGAACCCAGTTGAGAAGAGATTAAATCTTTTTATTTAGATTTAATGAAGTGTACCAATTAAATGATATTTAATTGGAATTGAATTGATATTGATTTTTGGGTTATCGTGAACAGTGTTTTAAATAACACTTGTTCTTTAACCCGATAATTAATGGGATGTGACTTTGGGTTTATCGTGAACCGTGTTTTAAATGACACTGATTCTTTAACCCAGTCACAGATTAAAACTAAGTGGAGTTTTAATGAATCTTTAATTAGATTGAAAAGATCGAGAATGGAGTATCACCAGTTTGCTCCAGGCGATAGTTAAATCTTTAATTAGATTTGAACGTGAAATTTAGAAACTAACTGTCGGTTAGCCAAGCAGAATGGTTTTCTGGATATTGATCTGATGTTGGTTTCGGCCTTCGGGGTTAATATTTGGGGAAGTATTCTCTTGATTAATTTACGGTTAGTGACTAATGAATTGGAATGAGGCGTATGTTGTGTTTGTGTAACACTTATTTAAAATATACGCGAGTTATTCGGAAGACCGGGTTTATCCCATTCTGAATAACTGATACGACGATAAGTCGAAGATGAAGACGATGGTCGAAGACCGGAGGTCTTCACGGTCGTTTGGGTGATAACTGATGATCTTGATTGGGCTGTACACCCAAGAAGATGGAAACAGTAGTGATCGTCCAGACGTACTTGAGATCGATGGATATGCGGGGTACTAGGTGCCTCCGGTTTCGTTCAGACCCAGAACGGACTTGTAAATGGACTGTGTGTCTGACATCGGATTTCATTCTGTGTGACTGATATCGGTTGCATAGGATGGTTTGCCTGTGTGGCATGCTAAGATGCAATGATCAAGGCTTCTGTTGAAAAGCAAAGTCTTGTGGTGATGATCAAAGCACGGCCTTTGTGGCGTAGCTTTGTGTAACGTTTACCTCGCGTGTTTCACACCAGGTATGAACCAAAAACGGGAGACGGACCTCAGGGAGGGCATGCGTTTCTTCCTAGTTAGAAGTGGCGTCAGTGGTTTTACCACGCCCTGACGAGTTTGACTTATGTGGTTGTTGCTGTTGCGAGGCGCCTCGTATTGATCGTTCGTTCTCGAAACCGATGGAGTCATTTATTTGGCTCGTTTACGCCCCATAGGCGGAGAAACGCATGTTCAGGCATTTTAATCCACTCCGTGTGGACCGGCCCTGACGATCCAAGGGTCACTCGAGCTCTGATCCTGAGACTCGGACTAGGGCAGTCTCGAATCGGTTGAGGGACTATCTTTTGCCTCGGTTCATAGATGGAAATCCAATTTCCAAATACAGTGACATTTGCGGTTATTGTAAACCTATATATGGCGACATAGTGGTATGGGGCATTCATGCGCCTATGATTGATACTTATGATTTGAAGTTGTTTATAAACTATACACTTATAATAGTATCAAAATGATTTGTTTTAAACGTATCAAGCATTCTTTGGCTGTTATAAGGTAAAAACCCTATCCCACCGGCTTGCGTTGCATTGTGTGATAGGACCTGGGTCTTATAACAGCTTCATTTTTCTTTATTTAGCATGCGCTGTTTGTTTTATGCACTGGTATTCTTGGGAGGAAACCCGTTCCGTGTTATACGGCGTGGTCCCTTGATTTACCTAATGATTTAAAATAAAGATTAATAACTGTTTTAGTTCTCACACCAGTCACATGACTGACCTGGAGTTTATTGTTTTAACCTAAACTCTGGGTGCCCTATTTTGACACGGGCAGCTAGTAGTTTCGTTTTGCAGATTTATATTCACAGATCCTGGGTTACAGCTGAACGATATCGGAAAGCTTTGTATCCGTATATCTCATTCTAGTGTGTATTGTATTATTTTCCGCTGCTATGTATTTAAATTAATTTAAATCTCTGATATTTCTGTGTGATATTCATTATACTCTGTATATTCTTGTAATTGATGCATTGTTGTATTATACAATGAAATGTTCTTCTGTATGCGTTCTGTTGTGGTTTGTTCTCGAACTATCCGACGCTTTCCTTTACGGGAGGTTGCGGGTCTTTACATTTGGTATCAGAGCTTTGGTTTACAAAGCTAGAGAACAAAGGCACATTGGACTCATACGAAAGAATTCATCAGATATTGGATTAGTAATATCCAATGGGAATGACTCGTTAGAGATGGGATCAGTAGTATCCTAGAACGAGTGTGAAGAGTATTTTTAAAATGAAAACAAAGTTTAGTTTGAAAATCTAAATCAATTATCCGTATTTGATTATTTATTTGTATGAATATGGACAATCTAATATATAATGGTTTTGTATATACGCGTCATGAACGTATATTCGAAATTTTAATATATTGGATAGATATAGAATCACATTCTAGACACCCGGAGATGGTTCTGAACTGATTGATCGATCATCATCCGAATTTATGTTCGAGTTTCGAAGGTGCGATTTTCTATATATTTCCATTAGGCTGGTGTGAGAACCAAATCTAAAATAGATTAGGGCCTTATCGTTGTGATTTGGCATCAAAATTGATTTTTTGTATATGTATCAAAATTATGAATTTGAAACGTTAAATTCACTAATTGATTGATGTTTGTGTGTTTGTTTAATTGTTTGTTAATTTAGAACCGTTTAGCCTAATTAATCAAATATTGAACCGATATTGAAAATTGGTCGCATCTGCTTGCATATACATATATATCATTGAACAGGTCATAGCAAGGAGGCTAGAGCCGAAGAATAAAATTTGTTTGCCCGACAAATAGGTACCTGATTTACTACATAATTACTGTTTTGTTTGGGTGATGATGATTTTGTGAGCCTAAT
>JASFAX010007387.1:0-25385 GCA_030737875.1 Allium sativum
AAATTATATATCAAGTAAGAACTTCTCTTTGATTGATGAGACTTTTTTTTTTTTTTTTTTTTTTTTTTAAGTGGTGAAGTTTGTTAGGAGTTCATGTTCATCTTTTGCACTTTATTGGTCTAGATAGTATTAGTAGACTTTGTCTACCATATCGAAGTATTTTAATTTGGAAATTTATCATTCACTTACCAAAATTGAACATGCTTTAGTAATATTGTACGGTAGCATGAATATAATTATAACAAAAGAAATGACGAAGCGGTAAAGTAGGGGTCCGTTTGCCAACCTTTTATTTTTTGTTATTGTTCTCCATGTAGAGGTGGAACATTGGCGCAACGGTAAGATCGCCTGGGCATCCAGGTTCGAATCCGAAGACAACCTCATCGCAGTACGAGGGAAAGATTGCGTGCTATCGACCTCTCCGGAGCCCGTTATTGTACGAAAAGCCTCGTGCACTGGGTTCCACCTTTATTGTTCTCCATGTATATGATTACGTATCTGACGTTTTGGGACGGTAATGGGTCTAGTGCCCCGTTTTAATGAAAGCGAATTTTTGCTATGTTTGAGAGTTCTATATAATGATAATTACTAAATTAATAATTTTATAAATATCTAAAATTAGAAATATGTGCAAATGAGGTCCATTTGAGATGTTTTTTTTGGCATTGTGGTAGATTCTTGCTCCGTTGAGGACAAACTTGCTTTTTGTCAGTAAGCTTGCAGCTTACCATTCGAGATATTTTATTTGACATAGAATGTCAATCTGTAAAGTGTAAAAAAGTGAATCGTATCCGAATGCTCTATGTTATGGAGCCGATTTAAACTAAATCCGAACAATTTATTTATTTATTTATGCAAATAATTGACAAATATTATTTATCAAAAGAATAAGTAGTTAATTAAATATTAATCAATTTTATTTTAAAATAAACATTTCAATACTTCGTTTAGATTTGCCGCTCGTTGCACACAAATATTTCGTTGTCGTTCATCGAGAATACATCCTAAATAGCAATTGATCGGTGCATCATCATAGTAGATAAGGCGCTAAGACGCAAAAATGCGCAAGCATTGAGCCTGGGGCTTTTTTGAGCCTTGGGCTTTTTTGTGTGCCATTTATATGAGTTTGATCTGCTATTTTACTAATTACAAATTAATTTTTAAACCATATTTTATAATTCATTCAATTATTCACATATTTTATTAATAAGATTTAAATTTTAAACCATATTTTATAATTTGTTGAACAATCAAAAATTTTATTTAACTATTTATAAACAAAATTTTGAATTAGTCAAAAAAGCGCCTCAAACTGCAAAAAAGCGCACTCAAACTACAAAAAGGCGCAAGCCTTGAGCCTTGGGCTTTTTTGCGCTTAGGCGCGCCTTGATAACTATGGGCACGCCTTGATAACTATGGGCATCATACATTAAATTCATTTTTTTTCTCACTAATGCCCAAATAAAATAAACGATAAACATTTCAGTACAACAGATCTTCATTTCCTTTGCCAAGCTAGATGAACAAAATAACTGTCTTAAAAATAGGATGGCATTAATAATAGGCATAATGTCATCGATGCAACATATTTTCCCAAATGACCTAAAGAACCAAACTTGAACTCATAAATCTAGAGACATGCATATCCCCTTCTAAATAAATCTTCATATATCCATGAGTTTAACAAAGGTCAAGTTGATATTGGCATGGTATTCACATGGATAACGTTTGCTATGATACGAACTCCCGACTTATCCCAGGCAAGCTGCATACTCAACCAACCCTTACCTACCTTATGTAATGAGTGACGTGACATATTAACAAGCAGGTTCAGATAGAAATTTGAAGGGCAAGTGGAATCATGTGATAACTATGCGCACGCCTTGATAACTATGGGCACGCCTTGATAACTGTGGGCATCATACATTAAATTCATTTTTTTTCTCACTAATGCCCAAATAAAATAAACGATAAACATTTCAGTACAACAGATCTTCATTTCCTTTGCCAAGCTAGATGAACAAAATAACTGTCTTAAAAATAGGATGGCATTAATAGCAGGCATAATGTCATCGATGCAACATATTTTCCCAAATGACCTAAAGAACCAAACTTGAACTCATAAATCTAGAGACATGCATATCCCCTTCTAAATAAATCTTCATATATCCATGAGTTTAACAAAGGTCAAGTTGATATTGGCATGGTATTCACATGGATAACGTTTGCTATGATACGAACTCCCGACTTATCCCAGGCAAGCTGCATACTCAACCAACCCTTACCTCCCTTATGTAATGAGTGACGTGACATATTAACAAGCAGGTTCAGATAGAAATTTGAAGGGCAAGTGGAATCATGTGAGCCATGTTCAACATTAATGTAATTGTTGCACCACATTAGCTTTGCTTCCTGAAAGTGTGCAAAACTAACAAAACGCTTCGCTCCTTCGAAGCATGGAGTTCATGTATCAAGTTGGTCGCTTCACTTCGAGCATGAAGGAAGATTCAAACATAGGAAGATGCTTTGCTTCGAACAGGTCGAAGCCAAGCTATCGTTGTCAGATCAATGCTTCGATTGAGACAACAAAATTAGAAAGTATATCGCTTAGAAAACAATGCTCAAGCAAGTTGCTTTGCATCTCTTTAGAGAGTGGTTTTGCATCGCTTTATCTCCTTCATTTCTACGATCTTCTAGGGTTTCGAAGCAAGTTGCACTCATTACATTAGAATTGCTTCAACCACTTGGGCAAAAGAAGCATCCTGCTTCGATTGTCCCAAAGTTGAAGCAATTCCTTTTACCCCAAAGCAAAATGAAGCCGCTCCAAGGATAATGCAACAAAGCCGAAAGTCGAAGCAAAGGTAATTGAAGCAAGAGGCCGAAACAAATCATAGTCCAGCAAAGGGGAAGCAATCAAAGAAAATCGATGTGGATCAAAGCTGCCTTATGAAGAAATATCAAACACTCGCTTGTAAAGGAGGATGAGGGTAGTATCAAGTCAGGGGTTGGAAAATTCATTCTTTTAATTTTCTCATTCTTATGCTCTAGAAACCCTAAATCAAACGGAGGACAATTTGTTGAAATTTATTTAAGATTTGTAAATGAACAATTTGTACCGATATAGCATATGAAGGGCGCTCGGATGCTTGTACCGACCTTGCATATAGGGAATAAGGCATGAACTTTCTTTTGTTATAGAATTGATCTTGCCTGCATACTTCTTACTTGGATTAGTATGATTCTTGAATTGATCCGTGTATTGCATATTTGACTATTTCGAATGCCTCAAATCAAATCTGCTTAGCTAAAAGTCGATTTGCTTCGATCATATTTGTTCTAATTCGATCGTTAGTGTATTTCTCTCCGCTTTCTTTGATTCAAAGCACTTCGCAGAACTTTGGTTGGGTTTTAGACTAATATATCCACTTCGAAGCAAATTCCTGGCTTCAGGCTGACATATTGGCTTTGAAGCAAATTCCTGGCTTGAAGCCGACTTGTTGGTTTCGAAGCAAAGCGTAAAACCTCAGTACCTGGCTTCGCAGTAGCTACTTTGGGTCATAAGCCAGTTTTTGGGTTAATAGCAATATTGCTTTATGGATACCAGATGAATTCTTACGGAAACGTAACCCTTAGATATAAAAAAAGTTATATGAATAAACTGTAAAAAATCGTAATAAATCCAACAATCAACAAGCAAAATGTTGTCAAAGAGTATTGTTGAATTTGGTAATACTACACAGGTGAAAATGTTGATCACTGAATAAACTTTCCAACAGTTTGAACGATTCATGATTTTAAATTTGTGCGGAAGAGTTATTAGGATTTGAAGAAGGAAGACACTTGAAGACAGGCAAATAAGCCTACTATAATAGAACAATCAACAGTTCGGCCTCCTCAATAGTCGACTATTTGGCTATAGCAAACGGGGTAGTTTATCGATGGAGTTACCTAATTGAATACAATTGACTATTTGGAAGGCAAACAGTCGAATGACTAAAGAGTTAGTTGACCATTTGCTTGACAGAGTTGATGGTTTAGGTAACAATGACTTTAATTTTAAAGGATCAGTCGATTATTGCTTTGCTCAATCGAATCAGCTGTTGCGAAGGATTTTCAAGGTTACGCTGAAGCTTGATTTTTAAGGATATTTTGTTTATTCTCATTATACTACTCTTGTATTATAAAAAAGAAGTTGAAAGTTGAATTGCATAATCAATTGGGGACTAGGGTTTGCTTAATTGCTTTAGGGTTTTCTTTACTACTATTTCTCCTTCTCTTATCCTCACATAATCAATTTCTTGATGGAATGTCCAGGATGGAGCTGAACTTGAAATAGTTCAAGGTGAAATCAAATGTAACGACTCGACTTTTTGTCCAGTTCTCGTTGGTAATTAAACCAGCTTAAACTGTTTATAAAGACGGATTGTTATGGGTACCAACATGTTTGCCCAAAAATAACAGAACTTTTCATTCCATTACCACAATATAACATCAGAGTTACAAGGAATACATCAGAGTACATCGATTACACAACGGAAGAGATACTAAACTCAGCGGAAGAGTGCGAATGCTCCAAGACATAATAGATACAACTAAAACCAGAATTCTACTCCAACCAACTCCAAGGCTAAATCTGCGAACTGAACTACTAGGCTGCCCATGCAAAATTATGGGCACCCAGAGTTTAGTTGTGAGAATAATAAACTTCAGGTTGGTCATGGGACTAGACAACTCAAAATAGTTGTTTAGGGTTTATTTTAAAGTTAGGTAATTCACTGGACCACGCCGCTAACGCTTAACGGGTTTACTCAATGTGAATACCCGTGCATATAAATTCGCAATGTCTTTTGAAAAATGAAACTATCATAAGGTCTCGCGGAACACACATAATGCAAACACACACATGAGCGAGGTTTCTCCTTATGCTAGTAAAAAATGCTTGATACGTGAAAATCCTCTGTTATTATTATTAGTGCATAGTGTGAAAACAATTTTGCAAATAAATGTATTAATCATAGCTAGCATAATGCCCCATCCCATTATACTGACGTAATCATGCTAGTAGCAGGCTATACAACTAATATCGTACGGGCTCGTAGTGGAAACTGGACTTTCAACAAATGACCAGACAAAAGAGCTTCCTTATCGAACCGATGGGTACGCCTCTAGAAAGACGCCCACGAGAACGGATTCTCTGCCAACACAGGATCAGATTACCTCTGTAACATGGTAACTTAGAGCACGCCCGAGTTTATCATTTCCCGGTCGTTAGCAATCTTTAAACCGGGTACCCGCAACATCAACATCTACAAAGTAGAAGTTTTTCACATAGGTTAATACCTGAGCTCCATACCATAGTACACCATTTATCTAGAAGGAAATGATTACCCGTAACCTCGCTGCATCTTTCCTGTTTCAGCCATATACCGAGGTGCGAGGCTTTCCGATGTCACGATATACATAAAGCTACGCTTAAATAAGCCATGCTTTGATCATCCATAGCTCATAACTTAACTATGTCACATTGTCTGTTCACAATGCATCACTAATTTCTATCAATATAACATCTAAGCTCATATGTCTTAGAGAAGGGTGTTAAACAAGAGAATAATTCTCCGCCATCAAACAGATATATATTTTACAGAAATCAGTACTACGCAGTCAATTACAATGTCAGACACAATCCATACAAGTCCGTTCTGGGTTTGAACGAAACCACAATCCGAAATTCCTTCACTTACGTTCGGACTTCTTGCTACTTAGCTGATATAAAATCCATCTGCAAATGGGAGCTACCCATTTGAGACATTCAGCAAGTCGTCCTTACGATATGAAAGGTTCCGGTCTTCAATACCATCTTCAATGTCTCAATTTCTCCACGTCGTATTATCACTTGGAATGGTTTTAGAATATATATTTGATCCCGATCTTTCCAAGTAATAAGCGCAATTTTAAAAATACAATTACGTAACATACAGACTTTCAACCAAATCTCCTTCCATCTTGGATTTTAAAAATCCATTCTCAAAATATTACAAAATCCGTATTTAACCTTTTCCGTTTTAAAACACATCCCTTAATTAACCTTTTCCGTTTTAAAACACATCCCTTAAATCAAAGATACTTAATCTCAAAGCCTTAATTAATTTTCCGTTTGATAACTTGTTATCCAAATCCAGTTTCTTTTGAAAATCCTTACTCTACATTTCAACCATAGTTTCCAATTAAATCGATTTCCCAACATTCAATTCTTTAATCTTAACTAAAAGATTATACTTCCTTCCTAATTTCTTATTTTTAATTTCTTCAAATAAAAAATTTGATTAAATCCAAAATTATGATATGAATTTTCACAACTCAATCTCATTGGATTTCAAGAATGATATTATTGAAGATACAATTCACGACAAAACCCAAATCAATCGATATTGAACATAAGTTACACAGAAATTATATCTACTTATATTTGATATCAATTCTCATAATCAACGAATACTATAAGTGGAATAACGATATAATATCTTCCAAATTCCTCAAATAGTATACATTTACACCACAGATTTTCATATCAAATATCCGAAGATTATTTATATCCAACTTATCTCAAGCAGATTGAGAAACCCATATCTTAATTAAAAGATTTATCCAATGCTTTGACATTAGATCTTTGTATCCAACTCACACTATAAGCGGAATAATGGTGAACTACCTTTTAAATTCCTCAAATAGTAAGAGTCATCATCTACCGAATTAATATCAAATATCCGAAGATTTATCTCAAACCATCCCATTATTCAAAATTGAAAACCCTCATTTTAATATTAAGTAAATCAATTTAAACTCCATATAAAATATTTCCAATACTTTTAAACCTTTGAAAACATAATAATGACATTTGAAAACGTTACTAAAAGTGCTGCTGTAAAATAGCCATTTAAATGAAGTAGATTCTAAATCATTTAAAATTCAAATATTCCGGTTCTAATCACTTTAAAATAATAAAATAAGATTTATCATAATTTTTCTCTATTTCGAAAATAATTTTATAAACCTGGTTTATTCGAGTTCTCGTTATGGTCGTCGAACTACTTGTATAGCGACCTTTTCCAAATTTGTTTTAAACATAGTTTGAAAATCATACGTTGAAATTTGAAAATTTCTTTTCTATTTAAAAATCATTATCATTTGAAATCCAACGTTTCTTATTTCAAGTCAACCCGATTTTAAATAATATAACCATTTGAAAATTAAAATCGATATTCATAAACTGTCACACCGCAACGCATTCTATTCAAGCCATATAACAATTAAATCGTTCAAATCTTTTTCCAAAATGAATTTATATTTCCATTCCAAAACAATTTTATCTCAAAAACCACTATTCAAATTTCCAAATTCTTCATATCAAATTAAAGTGAATACTTAATAATGATATTCGTTACATATAGCTGTTAGAATCATTTTCCCAAAACCCATGTTGAATACATGATTCAAATCATTCCTAATACCAAAACCGTTTCATCTTATATGAATATCGTTTACTCAACTTAACTCCGATAAACAATTCAAACTAAATTCCCAATTATTATTTTAATACTTAATAATCAATCTTCATTTATATGTAAGGAAGATTCAAGATTGATTACCTGTATAATTCCACAACTATGGTGTGTGTGTAATCATAATTAACCAAATAAATCAACCATATAAATCAGATGAACATGAATTCATTCATTATAATCACAACCAATTCTGTAACGACCCGGCTTTTTGACCGGTTCTCGCCGGTAATTAAACCAACTACCATTCACAAAGATGGATTGTTATGGGTACTTACATATTTGCACCAAAAAATTACAAAACTTATTATTTCATTTCATTGATTACATCAAAGATTACAAGGAATATCAGAGTACAATTTATGGTCAGCGGAGCCAATAGGCTCTTCAGCGGAATAAGAAACACCTAAATCATAACTCTAGCTACAAACTTGAATCCAGCTCTGAAATGTAAACCTGCAAACTAAACTTCTAGCTGCTCGTGCAAAATTATGGGCACTTAGAGTTTAGGTGTGGAAACAATAAACTCTAGGTCAGTCGTGGGACTGGTGTGAGAATTCGAAAATAAAGTTCTTATTTAGGCTTCATTTTAAAGTTGGGAAATTCACCGGACCACGCCGTTAACGCAAAACGAGTTTACTTCATGTGAATACCCATGCATCAAAATTTGTAATGATTTTTGAAAAATGAAACTACCATAAGGTCTCACGGCACACAGACAATGCAAACGCACACATGAGCGATTTTTCTTCTTATGATAGTAAAAAATGCTTGATACGTGAAAATCCACTGTTATTATTATTAGTGCATAGTGTGAAAACAATTTCACAAATAAATGTATTAATCATAGCCAACATAATGCCCCATCCCATTATACTGACATAATCCTGCCGGTAGCAGGCTATACAACTAAAATCGTACGGGCTCGTAGTGGAAATTGGATTTCCAACAAATGACCAGACAAAGTAACTTCCTTACCGAACCGATGGGTACCCTCTAGAGGGACGTCCCGAGAACCAAACGAGTCTCTACCAACACGAGACCGGGTTACCTCCGTAACTAGGTAACCTAGAGCACGCCTGAGTATATCACTTCTCGGTTGTTACCAACCTTTAAACCAAGGCCTCGCAGCATTAACATCTATATAAATAGAAGTTATCCACATAGGTTAATACCTGGGCTTCATACCATAGTATACCTTTTATCTAGAAGGAAATGACTACCCTTCACCTCGCTACATCTTTCCTGTTTTGGCCATTTTCCGATGTATGAGACTTGCCGAGGTCACGATATACACAAAGCTATGCTTAAATAAGTCATGCTTTGATCATTCATAGCTCATCACATATCTTAAGTATGCCACATTATCCATTAACAACGCATCACTGATTTTCAATATATAACCTCTAAGCTTATATGTCTTAAAGAAGGGTATTAAGCAAGAAAGTAAGTCTCCGTCACTATACAGATATATATTGACAAACCAGTGCTATCAGCTATGTAGTTAATTACAATGTCAGACACACAATCCATAAATGTCCGTTCTGAGTCTAAACAAAAACATCATCCAAAAATCTCCAAATACATTCAGATATCATGCCACTTATAACCTTGTTTGGTTGTAAGGACCAATCTGAGACATCAACATTCAATCCAAATGATTCAGAAATTCCCAAGCTTCACTCGTCGGTTTCCAAGTCTTAAATTCCTTTATAACGTCGTATTATTACTTGGAATGGTTTTCTGACCTAGATTTGATCTAGGACTTTCCAGTAATAAGCGTACTTTAAAATCAGTAGCTATGGCCTATACAGATTTCCAATTCAAATCTCTTTTCCAAACGTTATCATTTTATTTTCAATTAAGGTTGGATTTATTCCCTTAAAACCTTTTTTTTTGAAATTCAATATTCATTTTCAACCTTATATTTCAAAAACCAAATCCATTTATTCATCGTGATCCTTTTCCTTAGGTTTTCAAAACCACCAAATCTTAATTTGGATTTAAATTTCCATTTATGATAGTTCAAATGATTGATATTTCAAATATAAGTTTGAACATAATTTAATCGACTTATATTTGATATCGATTCACAAACTCGGGCAAACACCATCAAAATCTAGATATGAATATGATTTAATATCGCTGATAGTATTCGTCCAATCCTGGGATTCCATATTGAATATCCGAAGACTAACTCTATGCAAAACTCATTTATAACGTCGTATTATTACTTGGAATGGTTTTCTGACCTAGATTTGATCTAGGACTTTCCAGTAATAAGCGTACTTTAAAATCAGTAGCTATGGCCTATACAGATTTCCAATTCAAATCTCTTTTCCAAACGTTATCATTTTATTTTCAATTAAGGTTGGATTTATTCCCTTAAAACCTTTTTTTTTGAAATTCAATATTCATTTTCAACCTTATATTTCAAAAACCAAATCCATTTATTCATCGTGATCCTTTTCCTTAGGTTTTCAAAACCACCAAATCTTAATTTGGATTTAAATTTCCATTTATGATAGTTCAAATGATTGATATTTCAAATATAAGTTTGAACATAATTTAATCGACTTATATTTGATATCGATTCACAAACTCGGGCAAACACCATCAAAATCTAGATATGAATATGATTTAATATCGCTGATAGTATTCGTCCAATCCTGGGATTCCATATTGAATATCCGAAGACTAACTCTATGCAAAACTCATTTCCTTTTTAATTCAAACTTCCCATATCTTACTTACAATTTAAATAAATTTCATACCATACATTTTAACTCTTTTAAAATCTTTCAACATATCTAACAAATTCTTTTTCCATAATTTTTAAACAATGGTCCATGGTTTAAAATCTCCAAATTCCAATCGTTTTCAAAGAAATGGTATAATAACGTTACAAACGTTACGGAAAACATTGAGAAATAGTTATTTAACCAAATAGATCCAAAATCATTCCAAATTCACATATTAACTCAAATCATTTTTTTTAAATAATAAAATATCATTTATCATATTTCTCCAAATTTTAAATAATTTTTATAAGCTTATTTTATTCGATTTTCCATTACGGTTGCCGAACTGCACGTATAGCGACCTTTTCAAATTTTAATTTAAACATAACCTGAAAACCATACATTGGAATTTGAATTTTTCTTTTCTATTCAAAACCCATCATTAATATAAATCCGACGTTTTCGTTTCACGTCAATTGATTCAAAACGTTCAAGTTACAACCATTTGAAATTTAAAATCGATATTAACGAACTGTCGCTATGCGATGCGTTCGATTTACGCTATATAACGTTTTAAATAAAAGTCGTCCATTTCCTTTTTCCAAAATAAATTACATTCCCATAACTTAGATCAAAGCCGTATTCTAAATCTCTTTTTCCCGATTTTTTTAATATATTTCCAACTTATTTCAAAATAACTATGTTTTAAAATCATCAGTTTAGATTCTCAACTTTTCATTTCAAATTAAATTGAAAAAAATACATTTTATTTAAAACTCATTTAATTATTTTTCCAAAACCCATATGGAAACAAGAATTTGCATAAAATCCATTATTCAAATTTCCAATTTCTTCATACTACATTACATTGAACAATTAATAATAATATTTCCAAACTTGTCCAATCATTTCCAAAAGAACAATTCCAAAAATTATCATTTCAAATTCCAGATTTTCATTTCGAATTGAATCAAAATAATAATATTTTATCCAAAGCTCACTTGATATTTTTTTTCAAAACCCATAATGAAATCAAGTGATTACATAAAATCCCTTATTCGAGTATATAATTCAAGACTTCATTTCTTTTTAGACTTCAAAGCCCAATTCAATATTTCATTAATCCATGAGCGATCGAAATTGTTTTCAAAACTCATTTTATCCCCTACGAATATAGTTTACTCAAATTCAATTTCCAAACGAATTTTCAAATTAAAACTCCATTCCCAATTTTTATTGTAATAGTAAAATCTTCATTTAAATGGAAAGAGGATTTAAATCAATTACTTGTAATAATTACACATCTACGGTGTGTGTGATTTCATGCAATCAGAATTAACCAAATAAGCACAAATTCATCCATCACAATCACAACAATTAAAATAATCAATTTACTGTGTGTAGAGCGTTACAGTCAATAACGCTTAGTGTTTATGGTGTTTATAACTGGATGAACATCTATCGGACAACCAATAACAATCATTTATAACAATTCATGATCATTAACTAATTATTAATTATAATTAACAACTAATTATAATTAACCGTAATAACTAATTTAAAATAAATTTAAAATAGAACTCTCATCTGCATGTTTCCAATTTCACTGGTAACGTTCCTTATCAACTGCGAATAGAGCCTACAACGATCACGAACAAATCTTTACCAACGCCGCACACTTCTTTGCAACTTGCGCACCAAAATTAATATATCTCTAAACTCACGTGTTGTTTACTACTCCAAAGAATGCTGTTTTTGCGCCACAATCGGTCTGCATAGGTCTGGGTGTTCTGTTAAATCGTTGCATCTCCATTCCCGATAATTCGGCCTCCCCACGTAATAACCTTCAGCCGAACACCTCCACAACTGCCCTGCTATCGTTTCACCGCACCTCTGCAACTCCAGTACCCTGCTACCATCCGCGTTCGCCAGCACCACCCACCTTGACCAGAAACCGCAACTCTCTATTCTCCTTTTCCTTTCACGTGAAGAAGCATACCCCATAAAACAACAACTCCCCTACATCGGCCACCTCATTGCTAACCTCCACCACTCCACTTCCACTCGTCGCCACCTGCAAGTGGGTCGCCACCCAAGCCTATCTTCATCTCAGTCCACAACTCTACACTCTCTCCTCTTCAGTTTATAGCCGCAACTTCCCTTTAAAAAAACTACACGCTCCATTCTCAGTTCCTCACGTCAGCTTGGCCAGAACACCCAGACCGATTGTGACGCAAAGACAACCTTCTTTGGAGTAGTAAACAACACGTGAGTTTAGAGATATATTAATTTTGGTGCGTGAGTTGCAAAGAAATGTGCGACGTTGATAAAGATTTGTTCGTTATCGTTGTAGGCTCTATTCGCAGTTGATAAGGAACGTTAACGCTGAAATTGGAAGCATGCCGGTGAGAGTTCTAATTTAAATTTGTTTTACATTAGTTATTACGGTTAATTATAATTAGTTGTTAATTATAATTAATAATTAGTTAATGATCATGAATTATTATAAATGATTGTTATTGGTTGTTCGATGGATGTTCATGCAGTTAGAAACACCCTAAACATTAAGCGTTATTGACTGTAACGCACTACGCACAGTAAATTGATTATTTTAATTGTTGTGGTTGTGATGGAGGAATTTGCGCTTGTTTATTTGGTTGATTTTGATTGTATGAAATCATACACACCGTAGATGTGTAATTATACAAGTAATTGATTTAAATCATCTTTCCATTTAAATGAAGATTTTATTATTACAATAAAAATCAGGAATGAAGTTTTAATTTAAAAATTCGTTTGGAAATCGAATTGAGTAAACTATATTCGTAGGGGATGAAACGAGTTTTGAAAACAATTTGGACCGCTCATGGATTAATGAAATATTGGATTGGGATTTGAAGTCTAAAATGAAATGAAGTCTTGAGTTATATACTCGAATAAGAGATTCAATGTTATCACTTGATTTCATAATGGGTTTTGAAAAAAATATCAAGTGAGCTTTGGATAAAATATTATTATTTCGATTTAATTCGAAATGAAAATCTGGAATTTGAAATGATAATTTTTGGAATAGTTCTTTTGGAAATGATTGATCAAGTTTAGAAATATTATTATTAGTTGTTCAATTCAATGTAGTATGAAGAAATTGAAAATTTGAATAATGGATTTTATGCAAATTATTGTTTCCATATGGGATTTGTAAAAATAATCAAACGAGTTTTAAATAAAATGTATTTTTTTAATTTAATTTGAAATGCAAAGTTGGGAATTTAAATTGATAATTTTAAAACATAGTTATTTTGAAATAAGTTGGAAATATATTTAAAAAAAGGAAAAAGAGATTTGAAATACATTTTTGATCTAAGTTATGAGAATGTAGTTTATTTTTAAAAAAATGAATGGGACAATTTTTATTTAAAACGTTATATAGCGTAAGTCGAACACGTCAAATAACGACAGTTCGTTAATATCGATTTTAAATTTTAAATGGTTATAACTTGAACGTTTTGAATCGAATTGACGTGAAACGAAAACGTCGGACTTATATTAATGATGAGTTTTGAATAGAAATGAAATTTTCAAATTCCACGTATGGTTTTTGAGTTATGTTTAAATTAAAATTTGAAAATGTCGCTATACGTGCAGTTCGACAACCCTAATGGAAAATCGAATAAAATGGTTTATAAAAATTATTTAAAATATGATAAATCGTATTTTATTATTTTAAAATGATTTGAGTTAGAATATGTGATTTTGGATCTATTTGGTTAAATAACCATTTCTCAATGCTTTCTGTAACGCTTGTAACGTTATTATACCGTTTCTTTGAAAATGATTGGAATTTGAAGATTTTAAACCATGAACCATTGTTTATTATGGAAAAAGGATTTGTTAGATATGTTGAGAGATTTTAAAAGAGTTAAATTGTATGGTATGGAATTTAAATTGTAAGTAAGATATGAGAAGTTTGAATTAAAAAGGAAATGAGTTTTGCATAGTGTTAGCCTTCGGATATTCGATATAGAATCCCAGGATTGGACGAATACTATCAACAATATTAAAACATATCTAGATTCTGATGGTGTTTGCCCGAGTTTTCGAATCGATATCAAATATAAGTCGATTAAATTCTGTTTAAACTTATATTTGAAATATCAATCATTTGAACTATGAGTTTAGAATAGAAAAGAAATTTTCAAATTCCAACGTATGGTATTCAAGTTATGTTTAAATTAAAATTTGAAAATGTCGCTATATGTGCAGTTCGACAACCGTAATGGAAAATCAAATAAAATGAGATTATAAAAATTATTTAGAATTTGAAAAAAAAAAATGATAAACCTTATTTTATTATTTTAAAATGATTTGAGTTAGAATATGTGAATTTGGAATGATTTTGGATCTATTTGGTTAAATAACCATTTCTCAGTGCTTTCCGTGACGCTTGTAACGTTATTGTACCATTTCTTTGAAAATGATTGGAACCCAGGTATTAACCTATGTGGAAAACTTCTACTTTGTGGATGTTGATGTTGCGGGGACTCGGTTTAAAGGTTGGTAACGACGGGGAAGTGATATACTCAGGCGTGCTCTATATTATCTGGTTACAGAGGTAACCCGACCTTGTCAGAGAACCCGTTTGGTTCTCGGGGCTTCCCTCTAGAGGCGTACCCAACGGTTTGGTAAGGAAGTTCCTTTGCTTAGTCATTTGTTGGAAGTCCAGTTTCCACTAGGAGCCCGTACGATTTTAGTTGTTCTGCCACTAGCACGATTATGTCAGTATAATGGGATGGGGCATTATGCTGACTATGATTAATACATTTATTTACGAAATTGTTTTCACATTATGCACTAATAATAACAGAGGATTTTCAATCTTATATGAATATCGTTTACTCAACTTAACTCCGATAAACAATTCAAACTAAATTCCCAATTATTATTTTAATATTTAATAATCATTCTTCATTTATATGGAAAGAAGATTCAATCGATTACCTGTATAATTCCACAACTACGGTGTGTAACCATAATTAACTAAATAAATCAACCATATAAATCATATGAACATGAATTCATTGACTATAATCATAACCAATAAACAAACATTTTAACTGTGAACTGTGCACAAACGTTACGGTCAATGTGTTTTCTAATGACATGAACATCCATTCAAACATTGCACATTAACATCCATATCCAGTCAATTATCATTACTAATTATAATTAATCTTAGCTAATTATAATTACTCAGTTACTACTAATTTAAATAAATAATTAAATTAGAAATTCTCACCGTTATAGCTCCAAAATCTCCATTGTCAGAGTTTCCTTACGAACAAGCCAACGAACAATGCTACCGCTACTCGTGCTGCTTTCAATACATTTTCTATTAGCAGCTGGTGATTTTTCTGCTAATTTTATATTGGAAATAAATTGATAACGACCTTTATATATAATTATATATAAGGACCTTTTATTTTATTATGATTTATACTTGATCAAAGTTGTCTATATCCTATATCAATGTGTTTTACTAGTTGATATGATTCTAACGCCTCCAACGGCGAATCAAATGGATTCAAAACGAATGAGATATTAACTTATGAAGTTTTAAACTATTTAAACTTGAATTAAATAGGATTTTCTTACCCCAAAACCAAAGAAAGCCCGGCTCAAAGCCCAATTCGTCATAATGTTTGAACCCGATCCAAGCCCGTACCCCTTTCTTCTTCCTCTCCTTCTATTTCCATTTCACGGAACGTGGAAGAGAACAAATGCACGCATCGTGCACGGTGCACGCAATCCTACTTCATCGTTCGTCGAACCTACTCCACCAATCAATCTCTCTTCGCGTCCTCACTCCACTGCATTGTGTCACCCGAACTCCGACCTCCTCCTTTAAAATGCGAACTCCTCCCCATGCTGAGACCTGCTGCGTACAACCGCGTGAACCCATAATGTCGCACCCTTATATCATTCTCCGAACTTCACAAAATTTTGCCACATCGTCAACACGGAATTGCACCATTTTCACACGAAAAATACTACATTCTCTACTGATCTCAACGGCGCCGACGGCGTCGAGCGACTCTTCTTGAATTATGAGATACGATTTTTCAAAGTTCTCATCATGTATTTTAAGTTTTCAGTAAAGCGGAGATATCACTTTCATTTGTCAACGAAATTTCAATCTGTCAATTTCTAAAAATAAAAAATCTACATTCTCTACTGATCTCAACGGCGCCGACGGCGTCGAGCGACTCTTCTTGAATTATGAGATACGATTTTTCAAAGTTCTCATCATGTATTTTAAGTTTTCAGTAAAGCGGAGATATCACTTTCATTTGTCAACGAAATTTCAATCTGTCAATTTCTAAAAATAAAAAATGACGATCCGGCAACATTCACGTTGATCATTCAGGCTAAATATGAACGGATTGAGAGATATGGATTTTTGATTGAGTGGAAGTGTTAATTTCTATTTACTGAAAATGCAAACATTGAAACCAGAAGAACGTGAGGAAGATGATATTAATAGCTGAACGTATATAGGAAAAATGAAGCTTTGGTTCACCTTATATAGGAATGTTTCAAGGGTATAATGGTAACTTTAAATAACAACACATGTCATCTAACATGAGATAATGCAAACATTGAAACCAGAAGAACGTGAGGAAGATGATATTAACAGCTGAACGTATGTAGGAAAAATGAAGCTTTGGTTCACCTTATATAGGAATGTTTCAAGGGTATAATGATAATTTTAAATAACAACACATGGCATCTAACATGAGATTTCTACATGCTTAATTTACACATATAAGGCTACATGGCTTTATAATATGAATCACTTCATGCATTTAAATACATAAGGGGACACCTCACTTCATCCTTATCCTAAGGAAAATTTTAATTTATATAAATTAATAACATAGTTGTAATGCTTATAGTTGTAACGCTTATAAGTGTAACTACCATATTACTTAAGTTTATCAAAATATAAGTTATTAATATTTCAAAAATATTTATCTATATTATTTATCAAATATATATACACTGTTTCAAAATAAAAGAAAAACACAAGAAATAAGAGTGAGGACATTTTTATTCAAAAATATTTATAGACTTTACATGTCCTTGCAATTACAATAATGTCCTTTGCATTAAGCATATTCACCATTAACACACACACACACACGCACACACACACACACACACACACACACACACACATATATATATATAACAACACTCCCCCTTGAATATGCATATGCAAAGATGATAAGATTAATTGCCTCATTTAAAACCTTTTTATGAAAAACCCCGTGGGAAAAATCATAAACAAGGAAAATAGTACAATTTTTATTTCATCTATAAGTAACATATTGACAATGTTCCAGTGAGAGTTTGATACTTCTGGATCAAAATAATGCTTCATTTAAAAACCTTACTAACAAAAAACCCAATGCGAAAAATATTAGTGAAGGAAAAGAGTACATTGCAACATACTATATGCTCCCCCTGATTCGTAACGCAATATTCAAATAGTTTGATGATGCAAGCGGCTAGGGCTGCAAATAGTTTGATGATACAACCCATATCCAACCCGACCCAATCCACCAACCCGACCCAACCCACATAAATCCAACCCAACCCATCCTAGTTCGGGTCGGATATGGGTTACAATGTCAATATGTTACTACATACGGGTCGGGTTTGATATTTTGTTCAACCCAACCTTATTTTAACCCAACCCAACCCTATATTAAAAAAATAATTTAATATCAACCTACTAAAAATGAGAATAGTATAATTCTAGAATAATGTTTATGTATTCTATAGTAAATATACAAAAATCATATTTCATGTCAATCCAAACTAGATAGAATTTGGAAAATATATTTTAAAATGCATTTCAGTGTATCTTAAAATGAAACACTAGTTCTACTATGTAGTAAATTAATTTTGTATAATGTGTTTTACAATGAAATTTTAATAAAATATATCTTATAATGAATCCGTTATTTTAAATACATTATGCTAGCAAAATCTAATATATTATGTTGAATATTTTAATATTACTTTTAAAAAAACTCCCTTTATTCTCATTTTTTATAATATTCAAGCAACCCAACACAACCCTACTAAACCCGACCCAACCCATACTTCAACCCAACCCATATCCAACCTCATATAGGGTTGGATACGGGTTGAACTTCCTTAAACCCATACCTTTGCGGGTCGGATGTAGTATTTGGTCCAACCCGACTAAACCCATACTTTGTGCAGCCCTACAAGCGGCGCATACCAATTTTATGTATCATCTTCTGAAATGTTGATTTTGGAAGTGCATTCGTGAATAGATCTGCTGAATTTTCTTGAGACTGTATTTGCTTCACTTCTATCTTATTGTCTTTTTGAAGTTCATGTGAAAAAGAATTTAGGAGAAATGTGCTTCGTCCTATCATCCTTGATGTACCGTGCTTGAATCTGGGCTACTCATGCGGCATTGTCTTCATAAACAATGGTTGATCTTTCTGTAGTTGAGGGAAGTTGACACGTGTCTCGAATATGTTCGATTAACAATTTTAACCAAATACATTCACGACTTGCTTCGTGTAGTGCTAGTATTTCAGAATGATTGGATGATGTTGCTACCAATGTTTGCTTTGTAGATCGCCATGAAATAGCTGCATTGTTGTTAGTAAATACATATCCAGTTTGTGATCTTGCTTTATGTGGATTAGAAAGGTAACCTGCATCAGTATAACCAACTAGAATCAGATTATTGCTTGTGTTAGAATAAAATAAGCCTAAATATGTGGTTCCTAGCAGATATCTCATGATATGTTTTATGTCATTTCAGTGTCTTTTAGTTGGTGCAGAACTATATCTTGCTAGAAGATTGACTGAAAATGCAATATCTGGTCTTGTGCATTGGGCTAAATATAACAATGCACCAATTGCACTGAGATATGGTACTTCTGGACCAAATATATTTTCATAATCTTCTTTTGGTCGGTAAAGGTCCTTTTTAATATCTAGTGATCTGACAACCATAGACATACTAAATGGATATGCTTTATCCATTTGAAAACGCTTCAGAATTTTCTCAATGTAATTTGATTGATGAATTAATATGTCATTTTTTACTGTGCTTAATCCGTAGAACAAGACAGTATTTGGTTTTGCCAAGATCTTTCATTTCAAATTCCTGTTTTAGGTAATCTATTGTTTCATTGATTTCTTCTGGAGTTCCTATCAAATTTATATCATCAACATATGCCGCTAAAATAGCAAATCGCTTTACTGATTTCTTTATAAAGACACATAGACAGATCAAATTGATTTTATACCCAGCTTTTGTTAAGCACTCACTAAGACGGTTATACCACATTCTTCCGGATTGTTTCGAACCGTATAGTGATCGTCTCAATTTTAATGAATACATTGACTTTGATTTTGCTTCAAGCGATTTATATCCATCTGGGATTTTCATGCAAATATCGGTATCTAATTCACCGTGTAGATAAGCTTTCATAACATCAGTCAATCTTATATCAAGCTTCTCAGAAACTACAATGCTTACTAAATATCAAAATGTTATGACATCCATAACAAGAGTGTTTCTTTGAAGTCAAAACCTGGTCTTTGCAGGAAACCTTATGCAACAAAGCCTTGCTTTGTATCTCACAACTTCATTTTTATCATTTCGCTTTCTAACGAATACCCATTTGTAACAGACTAGTTTAACACCTTCTGGTGTTTTCTCTATTGGACTAAATACACCATGTTTTTGAAGTGAATCTAACTCAACCTGAATAACATCTTTCCACTTTGGTCAATCTTGTCTTTTTCGACATTCATTTATGCTAGTTGGTTCATTGTCATTATCCACATTATAGTCATGGAATTCAGTTATTTCAGTAGCTACTGCGAATGAGAATACATAATCAATTGTTATTTTACTTTGATCCTACATTTCTCCATAATTCATATAGAATATCGAGATCTCATTATTATTAGGTACCGTTTTGTTTTCGGAAGCTTCTATTATTTCTTCTGGAATAATAGTTCCTTCACTGATTTTCGGAGAATTGGAATTTTCTTTTGAGTTATCCTTTGGATCATTTATAACCTCTTCGGGAGTTTGCTAATTGATGATTTTTTTATTATACTTTCTTTTTTTAGACGCCAAGTCTTTTGACCCTATCGGTCTTCCACGCTTTTGTCTAGCTTTAGATTCATTTGCTGCTATTGATCCTTCGGGATTTCAATTCTAGCTGGTGCATTTGCTGCTGGAATGTGAGATTTAGTTATTTTTGCAGCATCATTAAATGCATCTGAATTTGATTTGCAATATTTTGAATATGCAGAATTCTTCATACCTCGTATTGACATTGTTTGGTACGTAAATCCAAATGGAACATAGAAGGATTATTCCATGAAATTTCACATCGATCTACTGGAACGGTCTTTTCTCACCCTAACGACGGAAAATTTTACTCATCAAATTTGAAATCTGCAAATCTTGCAGTAAAGACGTCACCTGTAAGAGGTTCAAAACAACGAATTATCGAAGGTGAGTCAAATCCCACATAAATTCCCAACCTTCGTTGAGGACTCATTTTAGTACGAAGTGGGGGACTAATGGGTACATGCACAACGCAACCAAATTTTCGTATATGTGAAATATTTGGTTGGGATCCAGTTAAAAGCTGTGTTGGTGAAAATTGATGATAAGCCGTTGGTCTAATTTTAATCAATTTGGATACATGCAAAATTGCATGTCCCCAAGCTGAAACATGCAACTTTGTTTGCATAAGTAAAGGTCTTGCTATAAGTTGCAAGCACTTAATTAATGATTCTGCCAGACCATTTTGAGTATGAACATGAACTACTGGATGTTCAACTTCAATTCCCAGTGATGAACATGAACTAGTGGACTCATTTTAGTACGAAGTGGGGGACTAATGGGTACATGCACAACGCAACCAAATTTTCGTATATGTGAAATATTTGGTTGGGATCCAGTTAAAAGCTGTGATGGTGAAAATTGATGATAAGCCGTTGGTCTAATTTTAATCAATTTGGATACATGCAAAATTGCATGTCCCCAAGCTGAAACAGGCAACTTTGTTTGCATAAGTAAAAGTTTTGCTATAAGTTGCAATCACTTAATTAATGATTCTGCCAGACCATTTTGAGTATGAACATGAACTGGATGTTCAACTTCAATTCCCAGTGATAAACAATAATCATCAAATACTTGAGAAGTGTATTCTCTTGCATTATCTAATCGTATTGATTTGATTTGATGATCGGGAAGTGTGCTCTTAATTTAATTATTTGAGCAAGTGATTTGGCAAATGCCATGTTTCTAGTAGATAGCAAACATACATGTGACCAACATACATTTGGGCAAGTGATGCATCAATTAATACCATAAAGTATTTAAATGGTCCACAAGCTGGATGAATTGGACCACATGTATCGCTTTGAATTCTTTGCAGAAATTCTGGAGATTCAGAGGTGATTTTACTGTATGAAGGTCGAGTAATTAATTTTTCATGTGCACATGATGTACACATGTAATCACTTGGTAAATTCAACTGATTTGATAAATCATGTTCATTTGAATTTTTGACAATTTTACGCATCATAGTTGATCCAGGATGACCTAAACGATCATTCCAAAGAATCAATTTCTTTGTATCCGTGAGCTTCTGGCTCATGTTTATAAAATGAGATTCAATTATGCCAATTTTGGTAAAATATAACCCAGTTGAAATTGCACCAAATTTTTCTAAAATAAGTTTCTGACTTTCAATTTTAGAAATAACACAAAGATATTCTTTGTTGTTTTCATTTATGGTTTCAATATGATATCCATTCTTATATCTTTGAAGCTAAGCATATTTCTTTGAGAATTGCTTGAATATAGCGCATTTTGAATGAATATATGTGTACCATTTGGTAACACTATATTGCTATTTCGGACCCTTCAAGAAATTATGGCTGAACCAACTATAGTTGAAACTTTATGTGAAATATTTTCAAATAATTCAGAGAAAACTTTTGGTTTTCCAATATCGTATGAGTAGTTCCACTATCAGCCAGACATACGCTTAAACATTGTCGATCCATACCTTAAGAATTAAAAACAATATAGCTAGTCAATAACTGAAATATTTTATAAATATAAATAAAAAGTCCATGAGAATAAACTACTTATCATGTCCAACATTACACGTTATTTCTGCAATTCCATAAGAATAAGCTTAAAAAAAACAAATAAACAAAGGTTTCAAACTAATACATGCTGAAAGGAAATGAATCAAAATAAAAATCACATAATAAGATTTAGGCTACTTATTGGTTGGTTCGGTCGTATCTTCGAATATTGCATTCAAATTTTCATTGTTTGCATAAATTTCCAACATAATCTTCAAATAAATCATCTAACTTCAAGTCAGTATATCGGACAATCCCTAGGTATTGTTTGTCTCGATATTTTTTGATTTACGATATTCTTCCACTATTTTATTTGATGATCTGCAAGTACGTGACGAATGACCAGTGCGTTCGCATCTATAACAAACTTCCTCATAATGCTTTTTATTTTCGACAGCTGAATTATTACTATTTTCAGGCTCGTTTTTCTTTTGCTGTCTTTTAAAATCAGTAGTTTTGTTGCCTCCAAAACCACTATAACCACCTCTGCTGGGTTGTATCCACGTCCACGTCCAAGACCACGTTCTCTACCACTGCCTCTGCCACGACCTCTTCCAAAATGGGCAAAATTAGCATTAACTTCAGGTAATGCAGCTGAACCAGTTAGTCTTGAGGAGTGATTTTTAATAAGCAATTCATTATTTTACTCAGCAATTAACAAACATTCAATCAATTCAGAATATTTTGTAAAATAGCGCTCTCGATATTGCTGCTGCAGGAGTATATTCGAGACTTGAAATGTTGAGAAGGTCTTTACCAACATTTGTGCATCATCTACCCTTTCTTCACATAATTTTAGTTTAGAAGTAATTCTGTATATAGCGGAATTGTATTCCCTTACAGTTTTAAAGTCTTGAAACCTAGGTTCAACCACTCCCGCCTTGTATTTGGAAGTATGATCGTCTTCTGGTGGTCATAACGCTTCTTCAGGGAGTTCCATAAGTGAAGAGGATCTTTTTCAGTTAAATATTCTGATTTTAGATCATCGTGGATGTGTGGCGTCTTAAAAATATCGGAGCCTTTGCTTTGTCCTGCTGGGACATATTATTTCCATTTTTAATGGCGTTCTCTAAGCATTGAGATTGCAAATGGATATCGACATCCATTGTCCATGACAAATAATTGTCTCCAGATATATCCAAAGCCTTAAATTCAAGTTTAGCGATGTTTGCCATGAATTTTGTTTACAGTCATAAAAGTAAAAAAAAAAAAAATGTAAACGATATTTAACAATTAGGAAACTATAGCAAAACAACAACACGGTGAATTGGCTTCCTGAGAATGAATGAAACCATTGCTAAGTATTTGGCAGTTCATCGTAAATCGAACAACCATGTACAACACAAACAGTGATGAGCTAAAAATAAAAATAAGAGAATAAGCAGACAATAAGACTATGTTCAAAAATTCCAAATACATCAGTACCAGATAGCAAAACATCAAACTATAATTATATACATAATCAAGAGAAAAAAATATACTTTCTATTTTCATCCCAAGAGGAAATTCCAAATACATCAGTACCAGATAGCAAAACATCAAACTGTAATTATATACATAATCAGGGGAAAAAATTATACTTTCTATTTTCATCCCAAGAGGCGTCGAAAACAACCCCAATAACATTGTCCAAGTAAATGCAGCGTGACATGTTTTTAAAGCCAAAACAAAACGAATAAATAAAATCATGTATAGTTCCAAATTGTAAAATAACTAAGCTGTGTGATAAAGTAGCAACAAACGCAACAGGGCATGTTATTTTTAAAAAATATATGAAGAAACAACTCATTGTAAATGGAACACGGTCTAGTCAGGACGATAAAATATTATGGTGGGAAATCATGCAACATCAGAGCAAAATAGCATAGAGAGGTTTTCTATTATTATTTTTACCTTGTTTTTGAAAGTCGAGAAAAAGAAGAAAGTGAGTTGCATTAAGTATACATCTAAAGAGTAGGTGTTGGGTGTATATATAGATAGATATAAAATATGTAAACCCGGCTGGAGAGAATAGGTAAAATAAAAATATTTAGAATATATCTGTAGCTTTCGAACGATCAGATATAAGAAACAATCAAAAGTAAATGCATATAGGAACTATGGATCTACAAAACAAAATGTCCAGATCCTTTAAAAGTTGACTGTACGTATAAAATAAAAATATAATTTTATATTATAATATAGACAATCATGTTGATAACGTGTTACAAAATAAAAGAACAAAAAAAATAAAAGAGAGGACATTTTTATTCATTTCAGTCTATTTACATCAAACATGAGCTCTCTATTTATAGACTTTACATGTCGTTGCAATTACAATAATGTCCCTTGCATTAAGCGTATTCACCCTTAACTTATATATATTACAACATACACATATAATTTACCAAAATTTATACTAAAAAATGGTCTAAAATAAATGCTTAATAATCCTTATTAAATTTATAAACAACATAAATCTTACTTATTGATATTCAAAAATAAAATTATTCTTGAAGGCTATCTGTATAAAATCTTAAAAATAACTTATTCTTTACCAAATTCATATTTTATATCAATTTCATTATATATTATCAAAATCGGATTATACCATTACTTATAAAAATAAATATAACTTTTAAAATCAGTTTTCTTATACAAAATCATATACAACAATGTACTAATTAAAAATTAAAATTCATATTTAAACCTTATTAAAATCCAATTTATATTCAGAAAATATAAATTATATAATAAAAATCCAAATTAAACTTAGTTAAAATTTTTGGGATATTACATTAAAAGACGTTCAAATGATTCGTTTACCAAGCGATTGGATCGTCATGCCATAAGGCCACTTATAAGGTAT
>JASFAX010007388.1:0-25348 GCA_030737875.1 Allium sativum
ATAACACCTCGATGATCTACCCCGTTGGGTTATTCACCCTCAACCGCACGGACTGGTCTAAGCGCCTTACTTTAGCATGTTGTTAGACCCTATATCTAAACATTCTTTTATGCACTTGCCTCACCTCATCAGCTTTCCAGTTAACTTGGTTACTCCATTTCATATTGAATTCTTATTCAAATTATCAATTTTCTCTTGCTTATTAATTTCAGTCATATAGCTTAACCCATTTAAGTTCATTAATAAGCCCACAACATGTTATTCTCTAGATTGTGGTCCAAGGTTTGTGATCCACGATGCCCTAATACTCTTGTTAGGTTTCATCATTAAAATAACATGTTTTACTTAATATGTAATTAAGTATATCCCAATTCACATGTTTTCTAATTAACATGTCACTTACCATTTATGATTAAATATAACTTATATTATTTCACAAGTTTTCCTTGTCTCTTCTCATTTAATCATAATTCCATTTTACATCGTCAATACAACTTATCATTGTCTACTTATTAACTTAGTTCCACTAATTAAGGCCCATTAATAAGTTTCTCTACCCGTTTATTATAACCTATGTTATAATTTCCCCTTGTCCCTAGGACAAACCTAAACATTCTTATCAATGGGTTTCAGACTTCCAAGCTTACAGATTACTTAATTTATAATTAAGTACAATATATTTTCCCTCTTTTCTTAATTGGTTTTAGGTTTTCCCCTTTATTGATTACTTAATTTACAATTAAGCGACCCTTAACTCAATTCACCAGTTATCCCATTCTCTTACTAACTTTTTATAGCCTAAATTATAATCCCCACCTGTCCCTAGGACAAGTTTACCTATTATAAAACATTTTCGTTGATGTTACTTATTTATAATAGGTGATTATCATTTCTACAAGTTATGCTTACCCTAAAGGTGTCTTTAATTACATAACTTTATTATTCTGTCGGTTATGTATACCACTAGGTATCTTTAATTACATACCCTTATCAGGCTAAGTTTGCTGGCCTATATGTAAATACTACCCACCCCCTCAGATTTGCTTAGCCCATCCACTGTCCAACCAATTTTACTTAACCCTAATTTTTATTCATATTCATACAATCCCTATGGATTAGATTAGGTTAGGTAGTCTAATTCATTACCATGTCCATTCATGGTTTATAATGGGCCGGACCTCTTACATTAGGCCTACAACTTGTGGATGCTGGATATGCCGGTCGGGTCCGGGCAGACTTCTTCCACAAGTTGGGCATAACCTCTGTCATAGCCTGTCTCGTATTTGCGCACTTAGACCTCTCATATTAGGTTCAACATTATTGGCTGCTGGATATGCCGGCCGGGTCTGGGAGGACTTCCACCACTAATGCAACCTAACCTCGTGTAATAAGTGCAATTACAATTTTTAATTGTAATCCTAGGCATTCATTATTAATCAATTATTTAAACCTATGCCTTTATAGGTGTTATTGCCCATTTACTCAATTATATTCATGATGGACTATACATCTAAATTCCTATTATTCAAATTATTTCAATTCATATTTTACATATGATCCCATTTGCGGCCAAATCATTTTTCTATACTTATGATCCAATTTAAGATCTTTTAACATAATTTGGTCAATTCCCCAAACCCGTATTTATTTATTCAATTCTATGTTAACATGAATCCATATAATCGTATAATTACTCCAATTTTTCCTGTATATAATTGGGACAAATTTACATGTAAACTTTTTAGCACTCCAACAAATCCAATATATGAATTATAACATGTAAACATTCTATATGAATTATTCGTATTAATAATTTGAAGTTATATCATGCTAATCATTCCCACATGTCATTTACACCACTTTAATCATTATTAGCATATGTTTAGGCATCTTAACTAATTGAACATATTATCCATTTTAGCACAATAATGTACTACATCAAACCAAACCTTCTAATATGTTCATTATCTGGAATGCCAAACGATCGATGTACTGTTATTCAAAAAGTATATTTTAAACCCACTCACTTTCATGCTTTCCCCAAATTTTGGATCTAACCCGCTCTATCATCCATGGTTTCCCTTTTAATCGGATTTACATCATATCGACCATGGATTTATTATTTTCATGAAAAGAGAAGGGAAAGAGAAATAATTTAAATAGATTAGTCTTAGAAGTTTACCTTGCTTTCAATAATCTTTTATTAACATTGACTCACTCCTTCAGATATGGATTCATAATCTTCCTAGGCTAACATTTTAATTTCAGAATAGATTTGAGAAGCAAGAGAGAGAGAGAGTCATGGCATAGTTTTGGCGTCCTCGGAAATTATGAGGACGAAGTAAACCTAACTATCTTATTTATAGGCGTGCTAAATGAATTTGGTCTTTTAGATTTAAATAAAACTTCATCAGAGCTAACTACATCATACGACTAATAAGAAATGGCCACGTCGCAACAAAAACAAATGTTCACCAATCAAAACGCACCACGTGTGCTGAATGATGCGCAGGGGTAGACACCTCCACTTGGGTGTTGACACATGTGTCGACACCCCTATGGTGGTATCGACACCCCTGCCGTATATATATATATATATATATATATATTCTTTGATTTGAAATTTGATTTATTTATAATACATATAATTCTTGCACATATATCAAATTTCAAACATCCCTTTTGTTCGCGCGTAACCCTCAATTTGAATTATGTTCATTTATATTTAACTCTTATGCGTATGCTAAGCTTTTGTACACGAACAATTATTTATTTTGTTCCAGTTTTATATTGTTATATAGATACGTATGTGTGTGTGTATATATATACATAAGCACTAGACCTCTTATTAATCCTTTTCCCATTAAGCCACTTTTTAATTAAATTGCTTTCACATTAAGCCACTTTTTAGCCATTCCCTTAAAACAAAAATATGTCGATGTCAGGGATCGAACTCCATATCTCTTATATGCAAGTCACATGCTTTAACCAACTGAGCTACTTAGGCTATTGTTAACAAGACTTAGAACAGTGCTAGACATTATTCTCTTCATCTTATCTTGGAAATTTTCCATTCTTATTCATCTTTTCTCAATCGGGTTTATGACTTGTTCTTACCAATAAGGTTGGTTCAGTCTCTTACTACAAGGTGCCAACATCCACTCTATTCTTATTTTCTATAACTTATTTTGTCCACCCACAGAATTATCTTAAAATAATTTATCAGAAAGGGTTGTCATAAGAATAGAGATTTCAAATCTTTCTTTATTAAAAGTTCATGTATGAAATGTAATAAGAAAACTAGCGAGCTATACATGTTCTATAATATGCACTTTTTTACTGAGAGAATTTTACTTTAAAACTCAATATTTACTTCTTTACATATTTTAAAGGGTGCATTTTTTACAGGTCCCTATTAAGTTTCAAAATATAAAAAAAAAACCCGTTGATTAAAAGAATGTAGAATACATCCCTGTTTTTGAATTTCCGCTGAAAACATTACAGAACTACCCCTACGTAGCTACTCAAACCTACACCAACGACTCGTATCATTTTATTAGTCAAATCGCTCCACTAATATCTCTCAAAACCCTAATTCCACTATTCTGCAAACCCTAGATCAATTAATCGCGTTTCAGAAACAAAAGCCGCCGCTCTTCAGTTTAGTCCAGATCGTCATGTTGTGCTTCAAATTTTTTGTCATCGTCATCATATTACATGAAAATGGCGAAAAAAGGTATAAATATGATTGTTTTTTTTAATATCGTGCTGTAGATACTATCTTCTTGTAATATACAGTATTAAGATTAAAAAAAAAGATTTCGACTTAGTGTATGCTATTCAGAAGAATTACTGAATGTTTTTTAGATGTTAATAAGAATTCGTACATGATTCTATGATTAAAAGGAATTCTAGCATAATTGTTGAGTATAATATGAATTTTTTCTGAGTAGAATTTTTTTATTTTTCTGAACAGAAATGAGTGTACCGTATTAGTTTGAAATTTTGCATAATACATAATTGTTTCATTCAATTGGGAAAGTGTAAACATGTTGTTGCAGTAGAATATGCAATTAATTGTAAATGTTGCATTGATGTGTGCAACTTGTAACATAATGTTTGATTAATACATGCATTTGTCAATAAAAGCAGAATACTTACATACTCATATGCATTTATTAAAAATTGTTGCATGCTTAGATGCATATAATTTAAAAAATTTATACAAAAACAGTTTTTTCGAATAAATGTTGACTTATTAATTTTTTTTTTCTTCAGATTATATTGTGCAATGTTTGTTTTGAGTATTATGAAGCAGGGAAGTGAGAACATAGAACCCAGCAAAGAAGATGAAATTTACGCTCATGAAGCTGGATATCTACAACGAGTTGCTCTTGCTCACGAAAAACTCAATTGCAAACCACATAGTTGGAATCCAACGGATAACATGACACAGGACTACCTTCTTTTAGATGCAAACAAGATTGATGAAAATTTGTAAAGAAGATGTTCACCTATCGTGTAAATCAGTTGAATGATATTTTTTTCGAACTAGTACGAATTTTACAACATGTTATGGAATGTTGACTATATGTGTGGAATTTTCTAGAATACTTGCATACTTGAATGAAAATATTATGAAATTTGATATGAAAACTTGCATCTTTTTAGGCTATTCTTCCAGTTAAATGTATAGTTGAATGCTAATATTTGCAGTCTGAAAACTTGCATACTTGTAGGCTAATTTTCCAGTTAAATGCATACTTAACTACTAATGTTTGCAGTATTAAACAAACAAAAATGTCGCCATTTGTTATGTAAAGTAAAGACTGGACGAGAATAACTGCATAATATTTAACGAATAGATAACAAAAATTAAATTGGACAATAGGCAAATTACCTAAAATAATTCAAGATTTAAAACAGGAACAAATAATCATAGTTAAAAGATAGTATTTGCATATGTCAAAGATTTGCATATATGTATGCAAGTAATATAAATAGTTGCATATATCTGTTCAACAATTAAGAAGAGCGTTATGTTAATATCCAGATTTTTCCAATTATTGTAAACAACTTTTCTGAGTACAAACAACCCTTAATTTTTGTACAATAGTTGCATAAATGTGTGCTGGTATTAACAAAAATATGCATAATTTTATACACCTATTCACGACAAAATAACAAATATAGCGATTTTTCCAATTATTCGGCTTTACAATCTAATTTACACAACAAAATTTTGAACGGTAATTACACTATCCATCAGTAAAACTAGACAATTAAGGAAATTAAGAATAATCAATTGTTTGTATGCAATTAATAATCACGCACAGAAAAAAACAGATTTTAAAAAAGAACCGTATATTTGTATGCAGACATACATAATATATGCATACGAGCATACAACTTTTCTGAGTACATCCGACCTCACATGTTATTACAATAATTGCATAAATGTATGCTCATATTAACAAAATATGCATAATTTTATAAACCTAAACACGACAGAATAACAAATAATTGCATAAATGTATGCTTATATGAACAAAATATGCATACTTTTATACACCTAAAAAGGAACTTTTCTGAGTACATCCGACCTCATATGTTATTACAATAATTGCATAAATGTATGCTGATATTAACAAAATATGCATAATTTTATACACCTAAACATGACAGAATAACAAATATAGCAATTTTTTAAATTAATCGCCTGTACAATAAACTTTACACAACAAAAAATTTAACAATAATTACACTATAAATCAATAAACTTGGATAATTAAAGAATGTCATAATAATAAAGCGACATAAAATTGTTGATTAGTAACAGCGCCATGGATTCGAAGCTGAATTCGAAGTTGACAAATTTAGAAAGTAGCTGCCGCCGCCATTAACAAGGAAGAAATAAATAAACCACTAAACTAAAAAAGAAAACCGCCGCCATGGATTTAGCTGAAGCCGCCATGGTACAAGCATGCAGAGATATACATACATGCAGATGAATAATTGCAAATGAGCTGAGTTTATTTACACGTTGCAAATGACGGCGCCGCCATGATTAAGAAAGATAAGTTTTTGGAAAAATGAAAACCCTAATACGTTTCTGGTTTCTGGGTATACTAGATCCGTATAACGTGATTTAGGACCACGTTAATCGCACCTTAAATTGCGAAAAGGGCAATTGTGTAAAAAAAATAGCCGCTGTTTAAAAACAGGGATGAAATTTCTATGTTTTGAAATAGAAGGATGTGAGCCTAATTAACTTTGCTTTTAGGGATGTGTGCCTAATTTTCACTATTTTAAAACTATAACTTTTAATATTAAAACTTGAAAGCACCATAAATCTTTTTCCCAAAACTTTTAAAATTTCAAGTTCCTAAAAGTTAACAATGGGGTTAGACTCAAAGCGGGTTTCCAATTTTCTTTTAGGCTTTCCTAGACACCCCTCCAAGGACAATTCTCTCAACTATATATGTTCCTAATCCATATTTCTCTTCTTAACCTTTTCCAATTTATAAGGTTTTCAAGCCCACTAACCCAAAATACTAGTCATATGGGATTCACTTTCCTTCTATACATTTTACACTATCCACCCAAATTACCCAAGGGTCCCAGATTTCCATATTCATTTCTTTAATGTACAAAACAAACATCTTATTTCTTACATATTATACTCTTTCTATTTAGTGGGTTCCTCTATGGATCTAGGTATATATATAAAATGTTTATTTTTTTAACAAATACAAAATACGTTCACTCACTATTTATATAGGAACCCTAAACCTAAGCTCTGATACCAGATGTGACAACCCCGATTTTAATAAACCGATTTTTTTTTTAAATTCCAATCAATCGAAACTTGGATTGGTTTGCTCTCGTATCCTGCAGAAAAGACAGAGACATAAAATATGTCGGAGCTAAGAAAATATCTCACAGCGGAATGGATAAAATATAATATAAATCAAAGTATAGCCTTACCGTATTAATAATACTGCCTAACTAGTATCCAAAGCTATAATGTCTCATGCCCCTGCCACAAATCTAACCTACGAGTATGTTATGAGGAGGGGGTCAGAAAACAAGTTCTAGTGACTGGATTTAAACTATACACTTTGGATAATCCTACATATACTGTTCAATCATATTATCTTATTTATTACGTTACTTGGGTTAATAGCACTCAAGGCTTACACACACGTCGTACCCATTTACTTCCCAGTGAATTAACCTAATACAGTATATGTGTAGCTATCCCCAATTTCGAGGTACACCCCATGGAACCTCACGCGCATGGTCTCCACCGTAACACTATCGCAATATACGCAGTCCTTCATCCTACGCCGTAGTGACGTATGGACAACAATATTACGGTATGCATATATCTATGATTACTATGCTATGCAAACGTACGGACTACCACCTTTGTTCTAATCAGACTGTATAACGAAGTAATGCCTTCAAATCTACGATACACCACCCAGAGCTGATATGCATGTATCTAGACTGTCCACCGTACGTATCTTCATTTGTAGCTCGATGCCTCAATAGCACGTTCTCTAATGTGCACCGAGTTCCATGGCAGGGCGATACAAGAAACGCAGAACTCGGTCGGAAGCTTTTCCATATTTGTACAGGCCCGTCCTTACATAGCCTCTACATATATACCTAGGGCTTATTTTCATGGTGGCTATGGCCCCACCCCGTCCCCTCCCTCAACTAGTAAAGACTACAAGAGCTAAGCGACAGCCCATATGCAAACAATCTAAACATCCATGTGGCGTCTCCCCTCAACCCCTTACCCCGATAGTGAGGGGTGAAATGGTATCTTGGGTTTAGCTTTGGTCTTTCCGCATCCCACTAGCTGCCGATGACGAGTATCAGATGGTCCACTATCCTTGTTGGTCGTGACCCTCTGCCTCCCTCTGCCTCCTCGTGAGTCAACCACCAAACCACCCTGGTGTCACCTCGTCACAGCATTCTAACTACATAGCTACATATGCAGTCAAGGCCTACCCACCTAGTAGTTACGCGTAGACCCAACCTCTGCGGACACTGCCTAAGACATCTTCCGCCACGGAGAGGACCACTAGGAGCACCTTACGTACCTCAGGAAGCTGCGTGCTTCCCCTTCCATTCCTTCAGAGCCGTCAGAACAATCAGATGAATGTGCGCTCCCCCTCGTGCCTTATAACAACTCGATGATCTACCCCGTTGGGTTATTCAGCCTCAAACGCACGGACTGGTCTAAGCGCCTTACTTTAGCATGTTGTTAGACCCTATGTCTAAACATTCTTTTATGCACTTGCCTCACCTCATGTAACGTCCAGGTTTATAGCTAGTCTTGGTTAACAATAAGTATTGATTTAATAAGGTTATTAAATCATAAAATATGTTTAATTAACAGACTAGAACAAGTATAAATATATGTGTGAAAATATATAAGTGAATGTACACACTAATAATATATATATAGGGGGGTATATTTAATTGTTAATTAATGATATGGGGGGCATGTGTTATACATAGGCCCTGGTATATATAATTTAATTCTTCTAGTAAATCAGGTTTAGTGATATCATCTAACGGTATATTTAAAATTTCTAGAGTTTCTACTAAAATTTCTATTGTACCAATTAAATATAACGTTATATCTATAAATAGTTCTAAAATATCAGTAATAATATGTAGGATAGAATGCAAATATAACTTTGTGATGTCCATTTTTGTAAGAATTTTTACTGGTAAGAAACGCTGTTGTTTTTAATAGGTAGCTTATGGTTATGTTTAAGTGCTATTATTTTTCTTTGTAGTAGCATCAAATGCTATTGTTTCTCTTTTTAGTAGCATTTTAAAGCGCTGTCCGGAGTTAGTATATATATATATATATATATTTATATATATATATATATGACATAAATGTTTTCTCTAAATTCATTAAGAAACCTTAGTGGCAGCTTGCAGGTTTTATCCCAAGGGTGCACTAAGCAAATTTCAAAATAGAGAATTAGGAACTCTGATTATATGCATTAGGAAGCCTTCTAATTTTTTATTTTGATTTTGTGTTTCTTTTACCAATCCCTATATATATATATCCATATCCATATAATATTCATTATCAGTGAAATAATCCATAAAATTGTCAAATTTTTCTATTTGTTTTTTCATAATGTTTCTGTACTTTTCTAGATATTGTTTAAAAGTTCTGTCACTTATCGGTTTTGTTTCTTTTGGACTGTTTATTATAAAAGTTCTGTTAATGCTGTTTATGGCATAATCCAAATCAATTTCGGGATCATCAGTTAAGTCTATTAATTCTTCAGTATATTTATTTTTAAAAACAGTTACTATTTCATATTGTTGTTTTTCATTTATTTCCATATTTTTCATTATGTAGAATAGTTTTGATAAAAACTTTTCTTCTAAATGTTGTTCTAATGTTTCCATTTATTTTTATTTTTGAGAGAATGTTTAGGTTTTTAATGGGAAATTTCTTTATAGTAAACTAAAACGGTTCTTTGTTTTACTTTTTAGAGGAACGATCAAAGCTTTCGGGAGTAATCAGATAAATTTCTATAACAGTAAGTTCATGTCTGGCTGCTTTAAATCTTTGATACTTTGTACTTAAATAAAATCTGTTTAAAAAGTTTTGTTTTTTATTACCAGAATACCTTTTTCTTAAAACAATCCTCACCTTGTTGCTCTCATCTTTTTCCCAACTATTTAAATAGGTACTTTTTCAGATTAAACGAGCTTACGTCTTTTGGATTAGTTTTTAAGAGAGATGTATAATCCCAATACCTGGTGTCAAATTAACAATATTCGTAAACAGATAGTATTCATGCACATATATCATTAGAAACAAGTAATTTAGCCAGAGAAAGTTTTGACAGAATGATCTTACATTGCTATAGAATTCTTATCCTTTCTTCCCTTAGCTTTGACCAGAAAGTTTAGTTGCAGAACATTGAGCAATATAAGGACGCCATTAAAAAGCTTTGCACAAAGGAAATTATTCTTACAATACTTGCTGGAGAATTACAATGAGATTTTTTCCCGTCTTTTTTCGTGTCCCTTCTTGAAGGCCTTACATACTTTATATAGCCTTCATAGCAAGTTTTTTACCGGCAAGTGTGGGTGATTTTCCCACACAGAAAATAATTTACATAGGCTGGCACTCTTTCAAACTAGCATAGTACAATAATTTTTACAAGTGGCTTAATAATACATACTAGCTGCCAAGTCACGTAGCATTTATCATTTATCTGGTAGGTAGTGTCAAATCCTTAGTGCCGAATCTTCATAATGTCTTCTGTCTTTATTCATTCTAGGGGAATAATTTTACTTTATAGGCTTCTTTATTTCTTGTCACTTCTTTACGTCAATCATCCAAGTCTTCAATCATTTAAATCTTCAGTGCTGTATTGTGAAGCTCTGTCTTCTTCTTTAACTCTTGGTATCTTTTTATAGTTGGCAATTATATTTGGTTTAGGGTGATATATATCAAACATCTTGAACCTGGGATTAAATTCCTGTATATTTTTACTAATGTATGTCTTGATAACAGGAGTCTCGGAGGCTAAGATATAATCTCCGTTGTCTATCCATCCTTGATTTATTCCAACTATGTATGCACGATATCTTTCGTATGCACTTTGTTCGAACATTTTTGTTGTAGAGAAGTTATATGGAGTAAAATGTTTATCCCATTCAGGATAATCTGGATCAAAATTGTATGCCTTTAATTTTATTAAATGTCTAGTAGGATCAAATACATTTTTACCAAAATGAGGTGGTATAGAGGTTATTTCTAGGCATACTTCTGTGTCTAGTACCTCTGAGAAATAATCTGCTACATTCCCAATAGGTTCAGGCAATTCTGTTTGTGTCCAAGCATCAAGATATAGTTTATGTATAAATCCATAATTTAGCAGAAATTGTGGATCATATGTAGTGCCTTCATTTATCAGAAACTTATATTGGGACATTTTTATATTTACCTGCGGATAGGAAGCAATTATTGTGCATTTGCATTCAGTCATAAATTCTGAACAGTCTTTGTATTGGTTTGTACAGGACATATTTTTGTTTCTGACTACTTCCCATTTTATTTGGATTCCTTCTATTTGTTTTTCTGAAATGGCTGAGAGGAATTTGTATGCTTTTTTGTATTCTGTGATATTCAACTCTATCGGGTGATGGAGAAAATATAGTTCTCTCTGTAGTTGATCTGGAAAATTAGGCTGATTTTCCTCTTTAGGTTTTTGTGATTTTAGTGCCAGAACTTGAGGAGGAGTGCCAAGATTTACCATTTTTTCTTTGCCTTTCATGGTTATAGCAGCAAATGTGGCTCCTGGTCTGAGACTTAGAATATTACTAGAAGAAGAAACTTCGTCTTTTATCAGCTTTCCAGAGGATATATTTTGGATTTGTTCTATAGTCTCTGAAATTATATAATCTTTTCCAAGTACTTTTTCTATTGCTTCTTTAGCAGATTCTTTATCGTAATATCCTTTGAACCAAGGTATCCCATATTTTGGATTTTGTTCTATGTATTTTATTTTGGTGCCTATTTCTTCCCATGAAGTGTATATTCCTGCATCTGGGCCATTGAATAAACAATAGTACGAGAATCTTCTATTTTCATTTTTAGAGAATATGTCTATAAGGGTTATATAGAATGCTCATTTTCTGGCTGTTGTCTGTAGAATTTGTTCGTAGATTCCATATGTTATCTAGCACAAGGTGTTGGTCTTCTGTTAATGGGATGCTTGTCAAAAATCTATTCTTTGTGTATGTCTTTAGGAATTTTTTGCAATCCTAAGAAGTCATTGTGTGTAGATATGTTTATAATAATATATATTAATCTTCTAATATTGTATAATTTTATAGTACCTGGAATATGTACCAGATGTTTATATGAATAGTCTTGAGAGAATATCAGGGAGTTTATTTGTTTTTCCTTTGATGTGTTCCCAAATAATTTTGGTTCCACAATTTAATATAGTGTGTCTTAATTTTATCCATCTATTATTTATAATAGATTTTTCTTTTCTTTTATCAACATATTTTACTATGGCTTCACAATCAGTTCTGATTGTGATTTCTTTATGAGATATTATAAATAAACGAAATGCTTCAATGCAATATATTATAGCTAATATTTCATAATCTAATGATGTCATATATCCTTTTTCTTTATATGTACCTGAAGTATATCTACATATTTTTTCTGTAGGTTTAGGGTCATACCTATTGGTTTTTGATAATAAGATACCTCCCCATCCATGAGATGATCCATCTGTTTCTATTATTAAATATTCTGATTCAAGGGGTAATGTTAAAGGTTTTAAATCTTTTATTATTTCCTTAATTTTTTGAACTTGTTTTATATCTTCCTCATTAAATTCTCTTTTTCCTTTTGGGCTTGCTTTGTTATATAAAGGTCCTGTGTATTTTGACAAATTTTGTATAAATGGTCTGGCATAATTTATTAATCCAAGAAAAGATTGTAACTGTAACACCCCACGCCCGCTATGGTCACTCATAAGGGAATGCCATAGCATTGGTGGAGTATTTTAGTGAATATAGAACAGAAAAATTACAACAAGACAGATATAAATAGTACTTGAAATTTTAAAACATCATCTCATAACAGCGGAAATAAACATGTCTGGTTACATCATAAAACCACGGTAAAAGTCAAGTACCATATCCATCAAATATAAAGAAGTACATAATCCCACTCTCCCATACAATAGCCAGAACAAAAGAAAAGATAACTGGATAACTGGAGCTTTACATCTACCCAAGCTCCCAAAGACTGGAACAGCAATCCGATCAATCTCTACTACCGCTAGGATCCACCGTAGGACCTGAGGGTTGGGAAAAAGATAAAAACAACGGGTCAGACATAAGTCTGAGTGAGTCCTATAACTTTAACAATACAATCATTAAAGTAACCAGAGAAGACATAAACTTGACCTACGGTAATATCTGGGGATGAATGGCTACTCTAAGCAGCTTGGTAGACTTAGGATAAACTAAGATAACCGTCAGGACGCATCTACCCACCCAAGGATAATTACTAACTGCACCACACCAGTCATTCCTACTTAAAGGTTGATCCCTTCCAAGGACTTAGAAAATTTCCCCAGTAGTCTCGTGTACCCCTAGCCCACTATATAGGTGTCGTCTGCCCCTATTTCCACTAGGTGTACTCAGTAATTCTTACCCAGTAGTTTCGTGTACCCCTACATAGGTGCTGTCTGCCCCTATCTTCACTAGGTGTACCCACTACTCCCCATCGATCGGCTCCTTACCGTAGATACCCGTGCTGGTCCCACAGTGGGGTGTATCACTCCCCTAAAGTGGCTACCCAATATTATCAACGGTGCACGGCTTTATATCTACACGATGCAACAACGACTTATCTACCAGCCCGGGCCCACACACGCATATGAAACCCGTTGGACTTGCGTTGCCACCGCTAACCCGTTTTGGCCTCTTATAATCAAGCCCAATATGCGTGTCCCGTCACTCGACATGGGTCGAGCCCACAAAGATACGTTTGGGATATTGGTTGAAATGGGCCCCCAACAAGCTACCCACTTAAGCTTGTCAAATATCTAGTGTATCCCACTTAACCCTTTAATCATGTTTAATTACATGTTTCCACTTGGTTAAGTATTCTAATCGTATTTTCTATTGCCACCCAAGGCAACCCACTAGATTCCACATGCCACCCAAGGCAACCACAAAATTTCCACATGCCACCCAAGGCACCCACTTAACCCCTCATGTCCCACTTCATGCTAATATGGTTAAGTGTTTCTTAATTAATTAAGACCGTGATCTCCCATAAAGACCTCCCACATTAGACTGACTGTTATGACCGCCTGGTTAAGACGGTAGAGTCCGGGCAGTCTTACGTCATAACAGAGTCTAACCTCGTGTCTTTACCTTAATCACGTATTTAATTCATGGCTAAGACCTCTCACATTGGGCTGACATTTGTAGCAACTGGTTAAGCCGGTCGGGTCCGGGCAGTTTTACACTACAAATGAGTCCAACCTCGTGTCTTAGTCGATTAATTACACCTAATTAATCACCCCCATATTAATTATCCCTAACTAATATCAAGTTTTCCATAACATGGGTAGACCTAACTCAATAGGTAAATTCCCATGGGGTAGACCTAACTCAATAGGTAAATTCCCGCTTATGGTAATTTATTTTTATGGTATGCTTAATCATACCCAATCATTCATTTATTAACATATTTACCAACCCCATCGTTCCCCACGTAAATCGTTCTCATTTCATGACATAATAAAGGGGAAGATCTATCACAAACATCATGGGTTTAGCATATAACTTTGTCATGGGTTAAGAGGATGTCAACTTGCATATATGAGCACATATTAACCCAACTACGTTTAACCCAAACTTGCATATTATCATACACATGATTTGCATAACATGTTGCATATGAGCTTGCATATTATCATACATATATCTTGCATAACATGTTGAACTTGCATATAGGCATTCTCATAACTTGCATAACATGTTAAACATGCATTTAAGCATACACATAACTTGCATAAGCATTCACATACTTGCATAAGCATCTACATACTTGCATAAACATTCACATACTTGCATAAACATGCATAACTTGCATATCATGTCATTTAAGCATATACATATCTTGCATAAGCGTTCATATACTCGCATAAGCATGCATAACTTGCATATCACATAAATCTTGCATTTAAACATATACATGACTTGCATAAGCATCCATATACTTGCATAAGCATGCATAACTTGCATATCACATTAAACTTGCATTTAAACATATACTTAACTTGCATAACTCACTTTGTTAAACATGCATAATTCCACTCATTAAATATGCATAAATCCTCTTGTTAAACATGCATATATCAACTTGTTAAACATGCATAAATCAACTTATTAAGCATGCATGAACCAATTTATCAAACATGCATAAACATAGAACAACATAGAGTAACATATCATTATACATGATTCAAACTCACTAATCCGCATTTAAGACCATAAGTCTCATTACACCCAATCTACTTACTTTAACAATCGATGTTAAAGTGATAGAAACTCACCAAACTCAAGATTAGCAACCTTATGAAGTAGAATTAGTTGCTAACTATGAAGATAATGATGATTAAAGAATGATTTGAGAGAGATTTGCTTGCAACTTCCTTCATGAACTAGTGGAGGCCATGCTCAAATTTCATTTTGCCATAGTTTAGTTACAAGACTTAATTATGAATGAATTAGGGTAGGGTTGGGGTCTTATTTATAGGATTAGGTGAGTGTTTTAGGCCCTTAGATTAACCCTAGATTAGGTTAGGACCCTTAGATTAAGGAAATCTCTAGAACCAGCCCTCCTAGCCATCCTGAAACCCAACCTGGTGCAACCTGGTGCAACCTGGTGCACCCAGGTTCAATGGACGGCGCGCCCCTGTCGACAGGCAAGTCGACAGGCAAGTCGACACCCCTGTCGACAGGCCTGTCGACATGGGTAGGGCGGGAATCTTCCCGCCTGACCCCGCCTGTTCCATCCCACAATCTGAAATTTTAAATTTTTAAATCTGTTTTAGTTTTGAATTTTCTGCAAACTTCATCGGGCCATAACTGGGCCATACGGACTCCGATTTTCGAAAACTCGGACTCTATTTTGCGTATTTTTCCGAGACGAACGTAATGACGCAGCCCGTTTCCCCCGATTCCCACATCTGAGATTATTTATTCTGTAATTAGTGAATTTTAGTATTGACCAAAAATTCGGGGTGTTACATTCTCCCCTCCTTAAAGGATTTCGTCCCCGAAATCTCTAAGCTAAGGAGAATGAATATCCTACCATCCAAACATCCATCTACTCAATCCATCAAACACGGGCATCCATTGTCCTTAGAACAATTTCTAATGATGTATGAGCATATGCAAAGAGTGTGTGTATATGTTCCCTATCTAATGTATGAACATATGCAAACCATGATAGTGCCATGCATCCATTATGTATGCGAAAGAACCCTATCGACACATACAATATCTACATGAGTGCACAATCATTCACCAAAATGCATCATCCATGTGATAACACAACCATTATACATCCATAAATATATCTTCCTACACACAATTTTATGCAATATGCAAAATGAAGTGACTGAGCCGATCTAGTGCCTAGAGTGTGTGTATATGCATCCACGAGCAACCACTAGCAAACACTTGCATCCACTTGCATCCATCAACCATAACATGTCTCAAACACATGTTTCAACCATAGGTTTACCCTATCTAAAGGTCAAAGGTACTAACGAGAGGACATACCAAAGATAAGATAAGTACTAGACAAGCGATAAAGGAGAAAGTAAAGACATACCCTCAAAAAGAAATGGGTACAATGAACGCATCTTCGCTTCCGTTTCCCAAGTTGCGTTGCTCTCATCTTCTCCCCATTGCACCTTGACTAGTTGAACCTCTCTGTTTCTCAACTTCCTAGTCTCTGACCCAAGGATGCGAGTAGGAGCTCGTCGAATAGTCGCATCACGCTCTACCTCTACATCTCTAAGGAAGCTCGGCTCTACCACCTCTGCCGTCTCATGTAAGCACTTCCTCAGATGTGATACATGGAATACATCATGAACACCACTAAGTCTGTCGGGCAACTCCACCCTATATGCCATCCGTCCAATCCTTTCCTTGATAGGAAACGGCCCAACAAACCTCGGTGCTAACTTCCCAACGGATCCGAAGCGAACAACATTCCTCAACGGAGATACCTTAACAAAAACCATATCCCCAACTTCAAACTCAAGATCCGTCCTTCTCTTGTCCGCATAAGATTTTTGCCTATCTTGCGCTGCTTTCATCCTTCTTCGAATCAAATCGATCTTCTCAGAAGTCTCCCTAATCATATCAGGCCCAAGCAAGATCTTATCCGTAGATTCCCACCAACATGTAGGTGATCGACAAGGCCTTCCATAGAGAGCTTCGAAAGGAGCCATACCAATACTGGACTGAAAGCTGTTATTATATGCGAACTCCACCAATGGAAGATGCTCTTCCCATGTACCTCCAAAATCTAAGATACAAAGCCTCAAAAGGTCTTCTAGAACACGATTCACCCTCTCAGTCTGGCCGTCTGTCTGAGGATGATATGCAGTGCTCAGACACAATTGAGTCCCCACTGCTTCTTGTAAACTTCTCCAGAACTCACTAGTGAAGATAGGATCTCGATCACTCACTATGCTAGAGGGTACCCCATGCAATCGAACTATCTCTCGAAGATATACTGAAGCTAGCCATGGAGCAGTCCTCTTGCTCTTCACAGGTATGAAATGGGCGCTCTTAGTAAGTCTGTCTACCACCACCCAAATTCCTGTATTACCCTTTCTCGATCTGGGTAACCCGTCAATAAAATCCATCGAGACGCTATCCCACTTCCATTGCGGAACTTCCAATGGGTGAAGCAACCCACCAGGTTTCTTTTGCTCCGCTTTCACCTGTTGACATACCAAGCATCGAGCTACATATTCAGCCACATCTTTCTTCATACCGGCCCAGAAGAAAACCCTCTTCATATCTTGGTACATCTTGTCCCCACCGGGATGAATGGTCATCCTAGAACGGTGTGCATCATCAAGAATAACCTTCCTCAAACCCTCGTCTTGCGGTACGCAAAGTCTACCGTCTCTACGCAAGCACCCCCTATCGTCTAGGGTGTACCTACTCAAATGGCTGGACGACTCCCCCCTTATGAGCTTCTCTATCAACTCAACCAACTGTGGGTCGTCCCTCTGGGCTTCCCCAATCCGCCCCAAAAGAGTAGGCCTAACTTCCAAGGAAGCTAGCAAACCGGGTACATAATCAATGGAAGGTCTGAAATCAAACATCGAGATAAATTCCAAGCTTCATCGTTCCACGAACAATGGACTCAAGGACAACCTCTTCCTACTCAAGGCGTCCGCCACCACATTACCCTTGCCAGGGGTATATGCTATCTCGAAATCATAGGATGCTAAGAATTCCATCCACCTTTGCTGTCTCAGATTCAAATCCTTCTGAGAAAACAAGTACTTTAATGATTTGTGGTCGGTGAACAACTCGAATCTCTCACCAAGAAGATAATGGCGCCAAATCTTAAGCGCAAATACAATAGCGGCCAGCTCTAGATCATGGGTAGGGTAATTTTTCTCATGTTCCCTCAACTGCCTTCCACCATAGGCTATTACCCTTCCCTCTTGCATTAAGACTGCGCCAAGTCCTGTCCCACAGGCATCGGTATAGACAACAAATGGCTTGCTCCCATCTGGCAACACTAAAACTGGAGCCGTGGTTAAAGCTCTTTTTAACCGTCGGAACGCATCATCACAATCTACGTCCCATGCAAAAACAAGATTCTTCTTTGTTAAGCGGGTTAATGGGGCTGATATCTTCGCGAAGTCTTTAATAAACTTCCTATAATAACCCGCCAAACCCAAGAAACTTCTTACTTCGGTAGCATTCTTCGGAACCTTCCAATCCTGAATCGATACTACCTTCGCGGGATCCACAGCTATCCCTTCCTTGGAGACCACGTGCCCCAAGAACCGTACTTCCTTCCTCCAGAAGTGACATTTAGAGAATTTAGCCTTAAGGCTATGTGCTCGAAGAGTCTTCAACACTTCCCCAAGATGTAGGGCATGCTCTTCTTCACTCTTAGAAAATACTAAGATATCATCCACAAAGACCACCACGAATTTATTAAGGAACTCCCTGAACACCCTACTCATCAAATCAACAAAGTATGCAGGGGCGTTCGTCAACCCAAATGGCATCACCAGCCACTCATAGAAACCATCCGGAGTTCTAAAGGCAGTCTTGTCTATGCTATCCTCAGCCACCCTCAACTGATGAAACCCCGTGGCTAAGTCCAACTGAGAAAATACTGAAGCGCCAACCAACTGATCGAAAAGATCATCTATTCTCGGCAATGGGTGTCTATTCTTCTTTGTGAGCTTGTTGAGTTCTCTATAATCTACACAAAGTCTGAGGGACCCATCCGCCTTCGTAGCAAATACTACTGGAGCACCCCACTCCGATATACTTCGTCTTATGAACCCCTTCTCAAGCAACTCCCCTACTTGCTTATGGAGTTCCCTCCTCTCACGAGGAGCCATGTGGCGCACTGGTAAAGATACCGGTTTAGCATTATCCACCAAATATATTCAGAAGTCAATCTCCCGCTTCGGAGGTAAGCCCTTCACCTCCTCAAACACATCCGGATATTCCCGGACCACTCTCACAGATTGCAAACTCTCGACCGAAGCGTCAAGCGATTCAAGATAACTTAGCATAACAGAGTCCATGGGATTACATGAAATCTCGAGAGTGTTACCCAAGCGGGTCATGAGCCTAACAACTCTCCTTTCGCAATCAAGAACGGCACCATTACTGGATAACCAGTCCATGCCCAAAATCAACCCATAGCCCGTGAAGCCCAATACAAAAGCATCACATCTAAACTCAATGCTAAGTATAGAAATCTTCAAACCCAAACATATCATGGACAAATAAGTGGAGCCCCCAATTGGGTTTGAAACAACCAAGGGATCATCTACCAGACTGGTGTCTAAGTGCAGTGACTCAACTAATGATGATGAGATAAACGAATGTGATGCGCCTGAATCAAACAATGTACGGACAGGATGGTCAAATAGAAAAACCAGACTTTCAGCGGAAATAGTTCTACCTCTCTCCTGAATCGGTGGAACCGCGAGAGCCTGTACTTGCCCCCTAGCCTGACTCGGTGCCATAAGAGTTTGCACCTGTCCTCCTGAGGTAGATCCCGTCCTTTGCCCTTTCTTAGGGCAATCCTTCACTAAATGCCCTGCTTCGCCACAGTGGAAGCAGCCAGTCTTCTTCTTCTTGCGACAATCCTTGCTTAGGTGGCCAGGTGTCCCACAATTGAAACACTTCTTCTTCTTGCCCTTGCCACCGTTGCCTTTCCCACCTTTGCTTTGTTGTTGTTGCTGAGGTCTCTTTTGATCTCCCTTCTTCTCGGGTGCCTTATTAGCATTAGGACCCTTCTCTTCCTCATACATGAGTGCCATGTCAACTAGCTTCTCAAAGGTGGCCCCCATAGGGATATGAGTCATAGCCAACCCATGCATAGGTTCATTCAAGCCTTTCACGAACCGCAAAGCCTTCTTCTCCGGTGTATTCACCATATCTAGGCCAAACCTTGCCAATTGATTAAACTTGTTAACATATTCCCTCACCGAAAGATTTCCTTGCTTTAGAGTCAAGAATCTTTCCATATACAAGTTTTCCTCCGCCCTTGAGAGAAACTTTGCCACAAATCTTTGCCTAAAATCCGCCCAAGAGTCAACGGGGCGTTCTCCATTAGTGACCTCCCACCAGAATGAGGCCTCCCCCTTCATTAACCAAGCAGCCAACTTGACTTTCTTCCCTTCTTCCATCTCAAAGATATCTATCAACTCTTCCACCTCCTTAAGCCAATCTCTAGCCTCCACAAAGGTTTCAGATCCTTGAAAAGGTTTCCCTCCCATAGCTTTAAATTCCTTGCAAGTCTTAGCAAAAGTATCCGTGCGAGGAGGAGGGGGAGGAGGAAGATCGGGTGCTACGGTTGGTGGAGGAACATTTGTTGGACCCGTAGTGGTGGCCCTAGCCTCCATCAATCTCCTATACCATACTGGTATCGTCACACCCTCCGGAAAATTAAGATTCTCGGCCATGCTGAAACGAAAAAGGAAAGATTCAAAACGGAGAATTCGAAGGATATAGATATGGCTATTGGGGATTATGCTTTTCTTTCAAAAACTTTTCTCTTTAGAAGACATGTTTTTGAAAATATCTTTTCCAAAAATGTTTTAGAAAAATAGTTTTCTAAAAATTTTATCTGTTCCGGTAACCTTTGCTCTGATACCACGTGTAACACCCCACGCCCGCTATGGTCACTCATAAGGGAATGCCATAGCATTGGTGGAGTATTTTAGTGAATATAGAACAGAAAAATTACAACAAGACAGATATAAATAGTACTTGAAATTTTAAAACATCATCTCATAACAGCGGAAATAAACATGTCTGGTTACATCATAAAACCACGGTAAAAGTCAAGTACCATATCCATCAAATATAAAGAAGTACATAATCCCACTCTCCCATACAATAGCCAGAACAAAAGAAAAGATAACTGGATAACTGGAGCTTTACATCTACCCAAGCTCCCAAAGACTGGAACAGCAATCCGATTAAGCTCTACTACCGCTAGGATCCACCGTAGGACCTGAGGGTTGGGAAAAAGATAAAAACAACGGGTCAGACATAAGTCTGAGTGAGTCCTATAACTTTAACAATACAATCATTAAAGTAACCAGAGAAGACATAAACTTGACCTACGGTAATATCTGGGGATGAATGGCTACTCTAAGCAGCTTGGTAGACTTAGGATAAACTAAGATAACCGTCAGGACGCATCTACCCACCCAAGGATAATTACTAACTGCACCACACCAGTCATTCCTACTTAAAGGTTGATCCCTTCCAAGGACTTAGAAAATTTCCCCAGTAGTCTCGTGTACCCCTAGCCCACTATATAGGTGCCGTCTGCCCCTATTTCCACTAGGTGTACTCAGTAATTCTTACCCAGTAGTTTCGTGTACCCCTACATAGGTGCCGTCTGCCCCTATCTTCACTAGGTGTACCCACTACTCCCCATCGATCGGCTCCCTACCGTAGATACCCGTGCTGGTCCCACAGTGGGGTGTATCACTCCCCTAAAGTGGCTACCCAATATTATCAACGGTGTACGGCTTTATATCTACACGATGCAACAACGACTTATCTACCAGCCCGGGCCCACACACGCATATGAAACCCGTTGGACTTGCGTTGCCACCGCTAACCCGTTTTGGCCTCTTATAATCAAGCCCAATATGCGTGTCCCGTCACTCGACATGGGTCGAGCCCACAAAGATACGTTTGGGATATTGGTTGAAATGGGCCCCCAACAAGCTACCCACTTAAGCTTGTCAAATATCTAGTGTATCCCACTTAACCCTTTAATCATGTTTAATTACTGTTTCCACTTGGTTAAGTATTCTAATCGTATTTTCTATTGCCACCCAAGGCAACCCACTAGATTCCACATGCCACCCAAGGCAACCACAAAATTTCCACATGCCACCCAAGGCACCCACTTAACCCCTCATGTCCCACTACATGCTAATATGGTTAAGTGTTTCTTAATTAATTAAGACCGTGATCTCCCATAAAGACCTCCCACATTAGACTGACTGTTATGACCGCCTGGTTAAGCCGGTAGAGTCCGGGCAGTCTTACGTCATAACAGAGTCTAACCTCGTGTCTTTACCTTAATCACGTATTTAATTCATGGCTAAGACCTCTCACATTGGGCTGACATTTGTAGCAACTGGTTAAGCCGGTCGGGTCTGGGCAGTTTTACACTACAAATGAGTCCAACCTCGTGTCTTAGTCGATTAATTACACCTAATTAATCACCCCCATATTAATTATCCCTAACTAATATCAAGTTTTCCATAACATGGGTTGACCTAACTCAATAGGTAAATTCCCATGGGGTAGACCTAACTCAATAGGTAAATTCCCGCTTATGGTAATTTATTTTTATGGTATGCTTAATCATACCCAATCATTCATTTATTAACATATTTACCAACCCCATCGTTCCCCACGTAAATCGTTCTCATTTCATGACATAATAAAGGGGAAGATCTATCACAAACATCATGGGTTTAGCATATAACTTTGTCATGGGTTAAGAGGATGTCAACTTGCATATATGAGCACATATTAACCCAACTACGTTTAACCCAAACTTGCATATTATCATACACATGATTTGCATAACATGTTGCATATGAGCTTGCATATTATCATACATATATCTTGCATAACATGTTGAACTTGCATATAGGCATTCTCATAACTTGCATAACATGTTAAACATGCATTTAAGCATACACATAACTTGCATAAGCATTCACATACTTGCATAAGCATCTACATACTTGCATAAACATTCACATACTTGCATAAACATGCATAACTTGCATATCATGTCATTTAAGCATATACATATCTTGCATAAGCGTTCATATACTCGCATAAGCATGCATAACTTGCATATCACATAAATCTTGCATTTAAACATATACATGACTTGCATAAGCATCCATATACTTGCATAAGCATGCATAACTTGCATATCACATTAAACTTGCATTTAAACATATACTTAACTTGCATAACTCACTTTGTTAAACATGCATAATTCCACTCATTAAATATGCATAAATCCTCTTGTTAAACATGCATATATCAACTTGTTAAATATGCATAAATCAACTTATTAAGCATGCATAAACCAATTTATCAAACATGCATAAACATAGAACAACATAGAGTAACATATCATTATACATGATTCAAACTCACTAATCCGCATTTAAGACCATAAGTCTCATTACACCCAATCTACTTACTTTAACAATCGATGTTAAAGTGATAGAAACTCACCAAACTCAAGATTAGCAACCTTATGAAGTAGAATTAGTTGCTAACTATGAAGATAATGATGATTAAAGAATGATTTGAGAGAGATTTGCTTGCAACTTCCTTCATGAACTAGTGGAGGCCATGCTCAAATTTCATTTTGCCATAGTTTAGTTACAAGACTTAATTATGAATGAATTAGGGTAGGGTTGGGGTCTTATTTATAGGATTAGGTGAGTGTTTTAGGCCCTTAGATTAACCCTAGATTAGGTTAGGACCCTTAGATTAAGGAAATCTCTAGAACCAGCCCTCCTAGCCAGCCTGAAACCCAACCTGGTGCAACCTGGTGCACCCAGGTTCAATGGACGGCGCGCCCCTGTCGACAGGCAAGTCGACAGGCAAGTCGACACCCCTGTCGACAGGCCTGTCGACAGCCCTGTCGACATGGGTAGGGCGGGAATCTTCCCGCCTGACCCCGCCTGTTCCATCCCACAATCTGAAATTTTAAATTTTTAAATCTGTTTTAGTTTTGAATTTTCTGCAAACTTCATCGGGCCATAACTGGGCCATACGGACTCCGATTTTCGAAAACTCGGACTCTATTTTGCGTATTTTTCCGAGACGAACGTAATGACTCAGCCCGTTTCCCCCGATTCCCACATCTGAGATTATTTATTCTGTAATTAGTGAATTTTAGTATTAACCAAAAATTCGGGGTGTTACAGTAACTGTTTTAGTTTTTCTATTTTATCTGGGAATTCTAGTATTTTTCTTGATATATGGGGTTGTAATTCTATTTGTCCTTTTCCTATTTTTACTCCTAAAAAATCTATCGTATTTTTAATTAGTTCTATTTTCTTTTTAGACATAATTAAGCCATGAGTTTCAAATAGCCTTAATATGGTATAAAGATGTGAGATGTGTTCTTTTTTTGTTTTAGAGAAAACAAGTACATCATCTATATAAACACAAGTAAATTTATTGCAATGTCTGAATATATTATCCATTTTTCTTTGGAATATTTGTGGAGCATTTTTTAATCCAAATGGCATTACTAACCATTCGTAATGTCCTTCGCTACATGTGAATGCAGTCCAGGGTATAGACTCTGGGTGCATTTTTACTTGCCAGAATCCGGATTTTAGATCAAATTTGGAAAACCAATAATTATCTTGGATTTTATTAATTAAAATGTCTTTGTCGTGTATACAATAACCATCTTCATTTGTATTATCATTAAGTCTAGTATAATCCATTACCATTCTAGATTGGCCTCTTTTTCTTTCTGATTCTTTTTGTACTACAAATGCTGCTGTTCTATGTCTTGAATCTGTTTTTCTTATTATTCCTAATTTATTTAGTATTTGTATATGCATTTTGAATTCTTCTATCATCCAATTGTCATATTTTGGTGATCTAGTTTTTATTGTTATATCTGAGTTAATTATATCAAGTTTACAGTAGATTGAATCGTTTTCCCAATATTCTAGTGGTTTTTCTCCTATTATTTCTATCTTTTCTAACCTACTGATTATTTGGTCAATATCATCAGTGCTTAGTAAAATTCTACTTAATTTGTTTGGATTTATCAGTTCTATACTAAGTTCTGTGTTTTTATCATACTCATAGTTGTCTTCATATTCATTTAATTCTGTATTATATTCTATATTATCTTCATTATCCAGTTTTGCAAGATTTTCTTCTTGTAGTTCTTGTATTATTTTTTGTTTTTTACATTGTCCAGGTG
>JASFAX010007389.1:0-25284 GCA_030737875.1 Allium sativum
GGAATTCGATGAAACAAGAAACGCCCGGACCGATTAAATGATAGTTCTCAAATGAAAGAGAAAAATCTTTATTTCGTCGTATAGATTTTGAGTTATGTCAAAATCAAATTTTCAGAAAAACAGCGCCAGAATCGCTTTAAGCCATAACGGGTTATTAAATAAAATTTAAGGATTTTGAGTGAATATAAACCCGAATTTCCAATAGAAAAATCGAATTTGAGTTATAAATTAAATATAAACTCAAGTGGAATAGATAAAGTGATTTTTGATACAAAAATCAGATTTTTATTCATTGAATAAAGTTAACTAATTTCAAAAGGAATTAGTGAATAAAGTTTTGATTTAAACTTAGTTTAGTTTAAATGAATTGAATTTGTTAATTGAAATTGGAATTTCGAAAGAAAAAACTTGGATTTGAATTTGAAATTGAGCAAGGGATTTATGTTTAATTTGTGGGTAAGCGAATGCAAATGTATTGAACGCAATATGTTCAAATTAAAAATAGGTTAAGCCAAGAAGCTAATTAGAAAATTAATTAGCAAATGGAAGGCGATTAAAGTAAAAAGTGTTGAACTGATTTGGAATGAATTGGGAATAGGCGTATATATGTCAAACAGGTTTGGGATGGAGAAAATGAAGAGAGTATGAAGAATATATTTAGTGCTCGACAAAAGGTACACGTTTAAATTTCCATATGAGGTTTTATGCGCCGAATCAGCAAGCCACTTGGCTTTTTATTTTCTTTTTGAATGGAAAGGGCCTAGAGAGGCGAGTTGAGGTTTGAACTATTTGCCGGAACAAAGGAGGTTATGGTGAATTTTTCCTAAAATTTAAGAAGTTAGAATATTTTAAAGAAATTTTGATAATTAGAAACCGATATGTCGATATTTAGAATTCAATAAGAAAACTTAAAATAAAATATTAGAAAGGGCCAATGATTGTGAAATTGTTTGATGGATGTTTATTTTTCCTTCGATAGTTAAAACACCGGCTTTCAAAGATTTTTGACCATCGTTTGCACTACGGAGAGACTGGTTGGATTTAATATCCGAGAACCACTCCGTATAGGCATAGGCGATGCGAATTAGATTATGCTAAAGATAATCAAAGACGGAGTGAAATTCAAAGAGCTGTTATATTTTTCCAGTCCCAGGACAACTTGTATGGAAGAATGTCTGATAGAGTATTCCTAACGGTCACATAAGACGATTTTTTCAAGGTATTACGTCTGGTGGCGGAGAAATTCGTTTCTCTTAGCTTTTATACCCATAATATTTTTGGGAAGTTCAACTAGTGATTTGACGGGTTTGACGATGTGGCATTCAAAGTGTGCGGTGGCCAGATGTTCTAAAAGATAGACGTAGCCTCAAGCCTCACAACCGGAAAATGACAAAAATCGGGCAGGCAGCATGGCTATGTAGGTCGCTCCCATTAGGGTGTATAATCACCTGTCTAGAGAAATTCCTTTTACTTCTTTAATCTATTTCGATGTTGTCCTTTTTCAGGAAACGGTGGTTTGAGCCCAACCGCTGGTGATATACATTCGATACACTCAAGCGAAATGAGTGGTCGGTCATGTATGGGCCGGCTTGTAAGACATTCTTGTTGAACCCAGGTGTATTCGCCTCTAGAGATACATCATCGGAAGGTGGTCCCATACCTTGTCATAGTTGGAATCCAATCTCCAATAAGCGCCCTGTGGTTTTTGATTTTATACTATGTATTTAGAGCATGAGATGCGAGCGTTCTACTATTTGGTTATTTATTTGATTAGACATTATTATAATATCACTGGAATTTGATATCAAAATTGGTTTTTGTTATAGTACGGTAAAAACCGTCCGTGTTTATGTGTGAACTGGTCTTACTATTATCCCTTTCTTTCAAAAGATTTTTGAAGTTAAACCACATGGTTGGAGTTTACTCACACCAGTCCCATGATTGACCCAGATTTTATTTTGTTTTGTTTATCCTAAACTCTTGGTTGCCCAAATTTGTACGGGTAGGTCAAATGTTTCAGGTTTTTACAGATACACTTGGGGGAGCTTGAAGCAAGAGGCTTCACCGCTAGTTATTTTAGAGTTATTTCCGCTGTATCAAATATTGTATTGTGCTCTGATGATGGTATGTATGTATGATACAAATTTTGTATTTCAAAGCTTATGTTATATAATATATTTTATTCGTTCCGCTATAAGGTTCTGTATTGTTATTTCTATTCTTCTTCTATCTTTTCTATTTTCTTTAACCCTAATGACTTGTATTTCTGTATTATTTGAGTTGGGCGTGTGTTGTATTAGACAGCTCAGATGGTATGGATTTGTGGGTTGTTACAGTTGATATTAGAGCTTAGGTTGAGCGAACAACTAGGCTTTTATGGGGTTTACTCATTACATATAGGGTCAGTAGTACCCTAGAATGAGTTGAGAGTGTATCTATGAGAGAGGTATTTGTAAGTTGATATAAAAATTGTTTTATATTATGTTGGCTTGTCTGTTGGGTAGTTTATGAATTCTGGTCGAATCGTGGGATGCCACGACATTGATAGGAGTTTCTAAACACTTGAACAGAAGAATTGACATAATATTGTTTTGAAATGGGTAAATGAAATAGTTTTGCCGGAAAAAAAAATTATTTTTGATATAAAGGCACAATTTCCTGAAATTATTATAGTGTATGGATGTGTTGGTTGTTATTTTTATAATCAAATGAGATTATAAAATCGGAATGGTTATATATAACCAAAATAGAACTTGTATATGAATAATATATGCAAATGTGATCAACTAAAATTGAATTCAAATCGTTGATTGGAATTTAAATCCCGGAAGGTTGGAAGTTATTTTTTCAAAGTATATTAGAATAATATAGCATTATTTTGGGAAGGATTTTGGATAAAAATCATTTTGAATGGATTTTGAAAGTGATAAAGCACTGAACTCACTTCAGTGGCTGGAAAATAATTCTGATGATGACTGCAGCACCATCAGTGTTCATTTTTGAGTTTCTAAGTGATGGATTGCTACCTTAGAAAAGTTTTATCAGAAATTTGTTTGAAAGAAAACAAGTTGTGGGAGAAAAAAATTCAAATGTTTTGAATTTAAAATAGAAATAAATGTACGTATATATATTTATGTGACTTCAAAAGGATTTGAAATAAAATTCGGGGATTTGAATTCTGGAATTTAAACTTAACTTTAGCAAGTTAAATGGGTCAAAGTGAATAAATTGAATAGAATCAATTTGGATAAATTGGTGTTGAACCAATATGAATGGAATATGAATTGGATGTGAATACATTGGTCATAAATCATTCAGATTAAATGAATGTTAGTATATATGATGTGCAATATAAACGAAAACCAAGAGTTTTGGTAAAACTAAAATTTGTAGAAATTGAAATGTTGAGTTTTAACATAGATGAATTTTGAAAAATAAATGGGTTAGTAGCAATTTTCCTGTGACGATCCCAAAATCCGAGGGGAGGTATTAAGGATAATCATTAGGAAATAACACATTAATCATCATAGCAGAGTACAGATAATAACAGAAACAATAAATAGAATAATTTTACATGGACATGACAGCGAAATCACAACATGTAATAATATCAGAATAGCATAGCGTGGGATACAACTTAGCAAATAAAAAGGAAAGTGATCAGTCATCATCGCCAGTGGCGGAATACATACATGCAGTGAGACATAATAAGGGTATCAGTCTACATCGCCGAAGGCGGAATACATATACATATAGTGAGAAATACGGAAAGTAAATCAGTCTGCATCGCCAGTGGCGGAATCATAATATAAGTACAGTAATGGCGGAAAATGTCAAAGTCATCTCTGTGAAGTCAGCCTCGCCATGAGCCAAAAATCCACTCCATGAAGCAGTGCAGAGCCAAAAACAACCTATCACCTATGTACTAGGCTACCCATGTGAAAATAAGGGCACCCGCGTTTGCAAAGTGAAACAAACAACGAGTCAGTCATGGGGACTGGTATGAGGAATCTATTTAACAGTTAAACAACAGTAAATAGCAAATCATAGGACCACGCCACTTTCGCTGAACGGGTTTACTCCAGTGATTGCTAGTGCATTTAAAACAAAGTAAATTCTTTTTAAAACAACGCAATGCTTTTTGAAAGAATGAAGCCATTATAAGACTCAGGTCCCTTCACACAATGCAACGCAAGCCGGAGGATAGAGTTTTACCTTATAATAGCCAAATATGCTTGATACGTATAAAGCAAAATCATTTGATATTATTACTAGTGCATATATGTTTCAAAAATGAATAGCATCATAAATATCAATCATAGGCGACATGAGCGTCCCATGCCACTATGTCGCCATATATAAGTTACAATCGAATCCGTTATCTCGTATTGGAAATTGGATTTCCGTCATGAGTCGAGGCAAGGGGCAAGCTCCTCTCCGCTTCGAGACACTCTAGCAAGTGCCTCAGGACTACACACTCTGGGCAACCCCTGGATGCGGCTGGGCCGGTCCTCACTTACGTTAGAGGATTGGTTATTTCTGAACACAAGTTTCCCGGTCCTTACAGACCTACAATCGAGGCGCCTCGCATTCCAACAACCACAAAGGTGAAAAGTAGATATATATGTCAGGGCTGGTAAGTCACTGACACCACCATAGCTAGAAAGAAACGTCGTGCTCTCCCAGCGGTCCGTATCCCGTTTTTAACTCATACCGGGGTGTGAGGTTCGCGAATCTACGAAATACACAAAGCCAGGCCACGCAGACCTTGCTTTGATCATCATCCACAAGACTTTGCTTTTCAACAGAAGCCTTGATCTCAACATCTTGGCATGCCACATAGGCAGTCCACTCCATACGATTGATTTCCATCGATACATAACCTCTGAGCTCATACGTCTCAGAGAAGGGCGTTAAGCAAGAGAATAAATTCTCCGCCGCCGAGCAGATATATATTTAACAGAGATCAATCAGTATAGAACAAAATCCAATGTCAGACACACAGTCCATTTACAAGTCCGTTCTGGGTCTGAACGAAACCGGAGGCGTCAATTCCTTGCATATCCATACAATCCACACATACGTTCAGACGGCTACTACTTCCGTCCCTTTCCGGTAGCTACTCCGGTTAGGAACCTCAGTAGCGCCCATCCAACCGATACGAAGATCGCCGGTCTTGAATCGTCTTTGCATTTTCCAATTCGAATCGCTCGATAAATTATTTGAAATGAGGGTTAGCTCGGCCTTTTCAAATAATTCACGTCATTAGAATTTAAATCGATTCATTTTATGGTTATATTATTCGACATCCATCTTTCGGTTTTTTTTTAGTGTTATTTTCATGTCATACACATACAACCATCAAATATTAAACAATTCAAGCCCATTTGGTTTATTCTCAATCAATATTGCTTATAATATTTTATAATGATTTTTCGCCATTTTTATTTATTTAAAAATGGCCATATTTAATTAAATGGCGTTTCAGGTCGTGCCGTGGCACTGGCGCTGTTTTTCCCTTAATTTGTTTTACACATATCGGAAAATCTAACTGTTGGATTTCTACAAAGTCTATATCAGTGGGAAGATATTCCCAAAGCGAACCCAATGGTTCCAGTTTCGTGAGAATTCGACGGTCGGATCTTCCAAACTAGTCGTTTGAAGTTATGGTTTTAAAATTCAAACTGCAGCGTCGTTATTCGATTTAATTTAATTATATTTATATTTATATATAAATATAAACGATTCTGGCGCTGTTTTTCTTCAGATTTGAATTAAATATTCCGGACAATCCAACCGTTGGATTTTTACAAGGTTGGTGCCGTTGGAAAGATATTTCCAAGGCGAACCCCGCGGTTGCGGTTTCGGGAAAATCCGATGGTCAGATTTCTCGTACTAATCGTTTCAAATTACGATTCCGAAACGCGAACTGCACGGCCTCTATTCCTTTTTAATTATATTTATAATTATAAATATAAATGTAGTTCATTCTATAATTTCAACTATAGTTCATTTTATAATTTCAACTATAGTTCATTTTATAATTTCAACTTTGTTTTCACTTCAAATATTTCACTAACGCCTTAATATTTCGAAAAATTTCGCCATAACCTCCTTTGTACGGGGAGGGGTTTGGAAATTTATTGGGCCGTATTAGGTACCCAATAAATCCTAAAAAGCATTCACATATTTATAGTGATATATTTTGGTGTTTACGCGGGAGCATGTACTGATAATCACTCCAGAGAATAAATTCCCGTCACCCCGTTTCCATGTGGAAATAAATAGTCCATGTGTCGTATCTAATAACTAGAGCGACGTGATTATTGTCAACTCCAGACCCGTGTGGGTTTTTTATTAATCTGGCAATTTATCGTTATAATTTATATAGTCCATATCAGTCATCAGTTCAACCTGTAGTACATAGTCATCGCCATACAAGCCTCTTGCTTGTATGGTAAATCTTCTACCTCGTCACACAAGCTCCAATTGCTTATGTGGAATATGATGAAGTATGCCTATCGTCAAGAAGTATGCCATGTAGTGTAGTTCAAAATTAATTGTTACTATCCTACGGCGTTATTTATTAATTCACACAGAATAACCAGCAATCCGCATCCAATGGCATTCACAGGAGTTGATATATAAATAAAATTGCGCAGCCAACTCATCAAGGTTTACCTATTTGTCGGGCACGCAAATAATTTCTTTACTCTACAGCTAATCCATTTTTCCTGTTCAACACATGAATATATATGCAGAACAAAGCTAATAATAATATTTCTAGCAAACTATTATTTATTTCAACACATGTGTATTTTTAACTAAGCGTATACATGATAAAAGGAATATTTTTATCATAAAAAATATTTATTCGACACATGTGTATTTTTAACTAAGCGTATACATGATAAAAGGAATATTTTTATCATCAAAAATATTTATTCGACACATGTGTATTTTTAACTAAGCGTATACATGATAAAAGGAATATTTTTATCATCAAAAATATTTATTCGACACATGTGTATTTTTAACACTTCATATTCACTATAAAAATATAGTTTTCATTGTCGATTCATTTTATTTTTAAAAGATGAAAACATTCAACACATGAACTTCAACTCAACGAATGAATTGAAATTCAACACATGAATATTCTATATAGTTTGTATATATATATAAATGTGATCTTTATCTCTAAAGCCATTTGTTTAAATTCAAATAATATTCAACACATGAATTTCAACTCAACGAATGAATTGCAACTCAACACATGAATATTTGATATAGTTTGTATATATATATATATAAATGTGATTTTTATCGCTAAAGCCATTTGTTTAAATTCAAATAATATTCAACACATGAATTTCAACTCAACGAATGAATTGCAACTCAACACATGAATATTCGATATAGTTTGTATATATATATAAATGTGATTTTTATCGCTAAAGCCATTTGTTTAAATTCAAATAATATTCAACACATGAATTTCAACTCTACGAATGAATTGCAACTCAACACATGAATATTCGATATAGTTTGTATATATATATATATATATAAATGTGATCTTTATCGCTAAAGCCATTTGTGTAAATTCAAATAATATTCAACACATGAATTTCAACTCAACGAATGAATTGCAACTCAACACATGAATATTCGATATAGTTTGTATATATATATATAAATGTGATCTTTATCGCTAAAGCCATTTGTGTAAATTCAAATAATATTCAACACATGAATTTCAACTCAACGAATGAATTGCAACTCAACACATGAATATTCGATATAGTTTGTATATATATATAAATGTGATTTTTATCGCTAAAGCCATTTGTTTAAATTCAAATAATATTCAACACATGAATTTCAACTCAACGAATGAATTGCAACTCAACACATGAATATTCGATATAGTTTGTATATATATATAAATGTGATCTTTATCACTAAAGCCATTTGTGTAAATTCAAATAATATTCAACACATGAATTTCAACTCAACAAATGAATTGCAACTCAACACATGAATATTCGATATAGTTTTGTATATATATATATATATATATATATGTATATATATATATATATATATAAATGTGATCTTTATCGCTAAAGCCATTTGTGTAAATTCAAATAATATTCAACACATGAATTTCAACTCAACGAATGAATTGCAACTCAACACATGAATATTCGATATAGTTTATGTAATTTATTTCAACGAATGAAAATTATTCTAACACATAAATATTTCAGAAAATTTCGGCAGCATAACGGCAGGGTAGTTAAAACCGGGACCGTCCCTAGTACGACTCCTCGCTCTACCTTAAAACCTCGCGGTTTTTGACAATGGGGATCATGCATCTAGTTCGCACGCAGGCGGCATGTTTTATTTTCAATTCCACAATCCTATTCTATTTTGTTTCAACCACAAGAGGGTATTTTTCAACCACAAAGGTATTTTTCAACCATAAAGGTATTTTTCAACCACAATATCAACCACAAACAACTATTTCCAACCATACGTCATACCATATAATATCACGTCAATCACAAGCAATAAATATCGTTCATGGTCTGTGGACGAGGGGAGTATATATATATATATATATATATAATATAATAATTCACTTGCATTTCATCACAATATAAAGCATATATGTTTCAAACAACGGTTGTATAATTTATACATCGCTAATATAACTTATACAACACATGTACATGAGGTATACAATGCGTATATAATTTACATTTCGCTTATATAATTTATACAACGTGATTTCATTCACACAAATAGTTTAGATTCCTCACATTGGTTATTGCGGTGCTAAAAATCGTAGGAAGGTCAGAAAAATCCGCGGCTTCTTCTAGAATGTAGAGAGCCTCCTTGCGGTCACGGTGTCTCCTGTTTCATCAAATTTCATTAAAGAACGAAAAAGATATTATTTTTCAAAGTTTTGCAACACTTAAAAGTGTTATTTTCATTTCAGAATTTAAATCAGTAAAGTTTTAAAAAACTTCGAAACTAGGTCACAAATTTTCAGTCGATCCGTACCTCGATGCTTCGATCAGTCCTTGCTGCGTCAAAGGGCTACGAACCACCTCCAGATCGGCGGTGGTGTAGAAGGATTCGGCGACCTGTGCTCGTCGCGGCGGCGCTCTGAAGGTCGCGCCTTTCTCGTCGAATTCCGACGTCGATGGTTGATGTCAGGGGTCGTGGGTTGGTCGGATGTGGAGAGGAGGCGAAGGCGGTCGGAAGTCTTAACTGGCGGCAGCGGTGAAATCACCTGAGGCGGCGGCTAAATGGACGTGAAGGTTGGAGCACTGTGCGTCGTCCAATCGTTCTCTGGCGGCTAGGGTTTCAGATTTTTTTTTTTAATGAAAAATTCCTATTGGTCCATGCTTTATAGGAAATTTTAAATAGTGTTTTTGCAAACGGACTCCTTTTTAAACCCAACGACTGTCGCCCCTAGCTAAATACCCCCATTCCGGACACAATGGGATATGTTTCGTTGGCCATTTCGACTGTTACAGTCAGTTATTTTTCAAATTAAAATATAAAACATTCGATATTTAATTTAAACATACATTTCAATTTGCCAGGGCCACAAACTGAATCGAAAAATTCCAGAAAAATAAATCTAGCTTTGTTTTGACGATACGGTCCTAACAAAACCAGTTTCGTCGAATTCTGAGCTCGTTTGAAAAACGGCCATTTTTAGGTCGACCCATTTTAACAGAATTTGACCAAACACGTTATCTTTTGCCCCGCTCACATACTAGCTTCAAAAATTATGAAATTTGAAACTTAGCAATAATTTGACATCCCGGACCCAAAAAAAGTGGTTTCGTCGAATTCCGAGGTCGTATGCAAAATCTCAATTTTCAAGGGCTATATATACCATATAGCGACCTTTCTGAAAATTCATTTGGCCATAACTTTTGATTTCCGTTATGAAATTTCGATTTTTAAGATTCGTTAGGAAGGTATTGATAAACAGATTTAAATATTTTCAATTTCGTCGAAATCCGTTATATTTTCCACCCGGTATAGTCAGACAAAGTTTGTATTCAAAATTTCAAACTGCCATACCATACCAAATTCTATATTTTATTGAAATATGCTATTTCAACTATTCAAATTCTTTGGTAATAACCTAATTTAAAAATTTTAAACTGGTTCACTTTTTCCGGGTTATTACAATCTCCCCGACTTAAAACTTTTCGTCCTCGAAAAGGAAATAACAGTTAAGCAGGAAATAAAATGTAAATGCAAAGTATTGTAAGGGTACCTTGCACCGGAGTTAGTCAGAGATGTCCACTCTACATTTGGGATAGGCTTGTTTAATGCTTTCCTCAGTCTCCCAAGTACAGTCTCTAGGATCACTACTCCACTGCACTTTGACTAAATGAATCTTTTTCCTCCTTAGCTCTCTAGTTTCTTTGCCAACTATCTTTAATGGCTCTTTCTTGAGTGCTAATTCTGGAGTTATGTCGATATCATGTTGCGTTGCTTCTTCCACAATAAGGTCGGGATCATGAACATGTTTTCTGAGTTGTGATACGTGGAACACATCATGTACACCAGGCAACCAATTAGGTAATGAAACCCTATACGCAAGAGTTCCAATCCGTTCAAGTATAGGAAAGGGACCAATAAATCTCGGTGCCAACTTCCCAGTCTTGCCAAATCTGATTACTCCTCGCATTGGAGAAACTCTTAAATAAACATAATCGCCAATGGCAAACGATATATCCCTTCTTCTCGCATCAGCATAACTTTTCTGTCGGCTCTGCGCTGTTTTCAATCTTTTCTTAATGAAATCGACTTTATCCGATGCTTCTTGAATCATATCGGGCCCTAACACAAGTCTATTGCCAGGTTCTACCCAACATGCGGGAGATCTGCACGGTCTACCGTATAATGCTTCAAATGGAGACATTCCCAAACTTGCTTGAGAGCTATTGTTGTAAGAGAATTCTGCTAAATGTAAGTGATCTTCCCATGAGCCTCCAAAATCGATAATGCAAGCCCGCAGTAAATCTTCTAGAATTCTATTCACTCGCTCAGTTTGGCCATCTGTCTGAGGGTGATAAGCGGTGCTTAGATTCAATTTGGTTCCCAATTCTTCCTGGAATGCTTCCCAGAATTTGCTAGTAAATAGGGGATCTCTATCACTGACTATATTGAGCGGCACTCCATGTAGTTTAACTATTTCTCTGAAGTAAATCTGTGCTAGACTTTGAGCCGTTCTATTGGATCAGACAGGTATGAAATGGGCAGTCTTCGAGAAGCGATCTACGATTACCCATATACTGTCGTTTCCTTTTCTAGTTCGAGGCAAGCCATCAATGAAGTCCATCGAGATTTGTTCCCACTTCCATCCTGGAATTTCTAAGGGTTGTAATAGTCCCGCCAATTTCTGCTGATCACTCTTGACTAGCTGGCAAGTGGAGCATCTGCTAACATATAATGAGATATCTCTTTTCATCGCCTTCCACCAGAATGTGCGCTTGATATCGTTATACATTTTGCTTACACCAGGATGGATACTTAATTTGGACTTGTGGCACTCATCAAGTATTTCTCTTCTGAGCTCTGGGATTCCAGGCACACAAATTCGCCCTTTTAATCTTAGCACCCCTTGGCTATCAAGGCTAAAATCTGAGGGTTTTCCTTCTCGGATCCGCTGGCTAATTCAATGAATTCATCGTCCTTCTGTAGAATAGTAATCTTATCTTCTAAGGAAGAAGTAATGATAAAACTGGCAATGATTTCATTCTTTTTGCTGAGAGCATCTGCGACAACATTGGCTTTTCCCGGAGTGTATAGAATTTCAAAATCGTATGCTGCAAGGAATTCTAACCAACGCTGTTGCCTCAAATTCAGATCTTTCTGAGTGAATAGATATTTCAAGGATTGATGATCGGTAAATAGTTCGAACTTCTCGCCCAATAAATAATGCCTCCAGATCCTTAAAGCGAACACGATAGCTAATAACTCAAGATCATGAGTAGCATAGTTTCTTTCATGTGGCTTTAGCTGACGGCTGGCATAAGCGATCACTTGGCCTTTTTGCATTAACACTGTGCCTAGCCCTCTAATAGAAGCATCTGTCCATACAGTCAAGTCTTGGTTGCCTTCTATAATGGTCAATACTGGAGCAGTTGTCAACTTCAGTTTCAGCTCCTGGAAAGCTTCTTCACATTCGGGAGTCCATTTGAATTTCTCATGCTTCTTTTTAAGCTTTGTCAATACTCCTGATATCTTTGAAAAATCGTGAACGAATTTCCGATAGTAACTAGCTAATCCAAGGAAACTTCGAACTTCAGTGGGCGTAGTGGGTTGTTTCCAGTTCTGAATCGCTGTAATTTTGCTTGGATCTACAGAAATCCCTTCCTTTGATACGACATGGCCTAGGAATTTAACTTCATTCTGCCAGAAGACACACTTAGAAAATTTAGCTTTCAAGACATTTCTCCTCAGAATTTTCAACACTTGTTCCAAATGTTTTGCATGTTCATCTTCCGACTTGGAGTAGATTAAAATGTCATCGATGAAGACTAGAACAAATTTATTCAATACACCACGGAACACTCTGTTCATAAGATCAACGAAGTATGCCGGAGCGTTGCACAAGCCAAATGGCATTACTAACCATTCGTAGAATAAATCGGGACCCCTGAAGGCTGTCAAAGGAACACAGTCTTCGGCTACACGTAATTGGTGGAAACCTGTAGCTAGGTCCATTCTGGAGAATACTATTGCTCCATTTAATTGATCTAACAGATCGTCTATTCGGGGCAAAGGATATTTGTTCTTCAACGTCTGCTTATTGAGATCTCGGTAATCGACACAAAGTCTTAGAGTACCGTCTGATTTCGGGACAAATACTACTGCTGCTCCCCATGCTGAAAAGCTCGGTCTGATCAGACCTTTCCAAAGCAATTCTCGGGTTTTACTACTTAACTCTTCTTTTTCTTTCGGGGCCATTCTTCTAATTGGATGAACTACTGGTCGGGCGTTAGGGATTAGATCTATTCTAAATTCAATTTCTCTTTGCGGCGGTAAGTTTTCTACTTCTTCAAACACATCCGCATAGTTTTTAACGACCGGTATCTTTTCTAATGAAGGGGGAATAACTTCTAAAGAAGACCAAAATTCTTTTCTATTAATTTCTGAGCCATGGCATGGTATATATATAGGTCCAAGCTTCGTTTCGACTTTAACTATCCTTTCGGCACATCTAACTTCGGCCTTATATTTTGTCAACCAGTCCAGCCCCAGTATAACATCAAATTCGGAAAGGTCCATGACAATCGAATCAAAAGGAAATCGGTATCGAGAAAAGGAAATAGGTAATCTATAATATATACTGAGACTAACAGAACCTCCTATTGGGTTTCGAACTTTAATTGGTGCTTCAAGCTTTCTTCGTTTCAATTTTAATTTGTGAACTAGGTTACCATAAATGAAGCTACGTGATGCACCCGTATCAAAAAGTACAGAAACAGGAATATTTTTTATAGTAAGGGTACCTCCCAAGACATCGGGTTTACCTGATCCATCGGTGATAGCTGGCGGGGTCTTCCCGTCATAGACATGAGCCACCTGTGCATTCTGCTTCAAAGGACAGTTCCTGCTATAGTGCCCCTTCTTATGGCAGTTGTAGCATTCGGCTGAGTCATTTGCCTTTGGCTTCCTCGAGGCTTTGCATACATTAGAAAAATGACCTAGCTTCCCGCAGTTGTAGCAATTTCCTTTCGGGATCTTTGCAGGTTTCTGAGTAGCGGCCGCGGTAATGCTAGATTGGGGTTGATCTGTTGAAGCCTTGCGCTTATTCCCAGCTTGGCTTTTGGCGCGGTCTTGGCTAGCATGCCTCTCATCCATGTCTTCGTAATTGCAAGCCATCTCTACTAGTTCTGAAAAGGAGAGTTTGATATTGCTCATAGCCCTGTCGTGGTACTTGCGCTTCAGCCCAAATATGAATCTCTTTTTTTTGCTATGTTGGTCAAAATCAGCTCTATAGCATAGCGCGATAACTGGGTGAACTTATTAAGGTAGTCCTGAATAGAGAGATCTCCTTGCTGGAGATTAGCAAACTGCTCTCGCATCCTCTCTAGAGCCTGTTCTGGTACAAACTTCTCATTGAACATAGCTTTAAATTGCTCCCAAGTTCTGACAGTTCCAGCTGCGTCCTCTGAGGTAATAGCATCCCACCACAACTCTGCTTCCTCTTGAAGGAGCCAAATACTCAGTCGGGCTTTGTGGTTGGTTCCCATACCCATGCCTTCAAAGATTTTCTCACATGTCTTCAACCAAGCTATAGCCTCTGTCACTGTACCAGTGCCAGTAAAAGGTTTTCCCCCAAGATTTCTGTACCTCTTCGCTACTTTATCTAGCTCAAAGTCCTCAAGTGCTGGTGGCTGAACAATAGGGTCTTCCACTACTACGGGGATATTCCCCCGTCCTCCTGCTGCTCCTCCTCGGCCTCCACGGCCTCCTCTAGCTGCTGCTGCTGCTCGTGTAGCCATCTAAGAGAATACTGTATAAGCAAGAAAACAGTCAAGATTACAGATTTGATAATTTTCATAAATGATAAAGCAAGGGAATACAAGGGAAGATAATGATGATGTACTGATCAAATTGTTTTGCTAATCTGCTTAGCTCATTCTAGGACATTGCTAATCCTATCTCTAATGAGCTACTCGCATTAGAACACTACTGATTCTATTCTGACAAGGTGTTTAATGTGTTAGATCCCGAAACTAAGGTTAACCAAAGCTCTGATACCAACTGTGACGATCCCAAAATCCGAGGGGCGGTATTAAGGATAATCATTAGGAAATAACACATTAATCATCATAGCAGAGTACAGATAATAGCAGAAACAATAAATAGAATAATTTTACATGGACATGACAGCGGAATCACAACATGTAATAATATCAGAATAACATAGCGTGGGATACAACTTAGCAAATAAAAAGGAAAGTGACCATTCATCATCGCCAGTGGCGGAATACATACATGCAGTGAGACATAATAAGGGTATCAGTCTACATCGCCGAAGGCGGAATACATATACATATAGTGAGAAATACGGAAAGTAAATCAGTCTGCATCGCCAGTGGCGGAATCATAATATAAGTACAGTAATGGGGGAAAATGTCAAAGTCATCTCTGTGAAGTCAACCTCGCCATGAGCCAAAAATGCACTCCATGAAGCAGTGCAGAGCCAAAAACAACCTGTCACCTGTGTACTAGGCTGCCCATGTGAAAATAAGGGCACCCGCGTTTGCAAAGTGAAACAAACAACGAGTCAGTCATGGGGACTGGTATGAGGATTCTATTTAACAGTTAAACAACAGTAAATAGCAAATCATAGGACCACGCCACTTTCGCGGAACGGGTTTACTCCAGTGATTACTAGTGCATTTAAAACAAAGTAAATTCTTTTTGAAACAACGCAATGCTTTTTGAAAGAATGAAGCCAATATAAGACTCAGGTCCCATCACACAATGCAACGCAAGCCGGAGGATAGAGTTTACCTTATAATAGCCAAATATGCTTGATACGTATAAAGCAAAATCATTTGATATTATTACTAGTGCATATATGTTTCAAAAATGAATAGCATCATAAATATCAATCATAGGCGACATGAGCGTCCCATGCCACTATGTCGCCATATATAAGTTACAATCGAATCCGTTATCTCGTATTGGAAATTGGATTTCCGTCATGAGTCAAGGCAAGGGGCAAGCTCCTCTCCGCTTCGAGACACTCTAGCAAGTGCCTCGGGACTACACACTCTGGGCAACCCCTGGATGCGGCTGGGCCGGTCCTCACTTACGTTAGAGGATTGGTTATTCCTGAAAACACATTTCCCGGTCCTTACAGACCTATAATCGAGGCGCCTCGCATTCCAACAACCACAAAGGTGAAAAGTAGATATATATGTCAGGGCTGGTAAGTCACTGACACCACCATAGCTAGAAAGAAATGTCGTGCTCTCCCAGTGGTCCGTATCCCGTTTTTAACTCATACCGGGGTGTGAGGTTCGCGAATCTACGAAATACACAAAGCCAGGCCACACAGACCTTGCTTTGATCATCATCCACAAGACTTTGATTTTCAACAGAAGCCTTGATCTCAACATCTTGGCATGCCACATAGGCAGTCCACTCCATACGATTGATTTCCATCGATATATAACCTCTGAGCTCGTACGTCTCAGAGAAGGGCGTTAAGCAAGAGAATAAATTCTCCGCCGCCAAGCAGATATATATTTAACAGAGATCAATCAGTATAGAACAAAATCCAATGTCAGACACACAGTCCATTTACAAGTCCGTTCTGGATCTGAACGAAACCGGAGGCGTCAATTCCTCGCATATCCATACAATCCACACATACGTTCAGACGGCTACTACTTCCGTCCCTTTCCGGTAGCTACTCCGGTTAGGAACCTCAGTAGCGCCCATCCAACCGATACGAAGATCGCCGGTCTTGAATTGTCTTTGCATTTTCCAATTCGAATCGCTCGATAAATTATTTGAAATGAGGGTTAGCTCGGCCTTTTCAAATAATTCACGTCATTAGAATTTAAATCGATTCATTTTATGGTTATATTATTCGACATCCATCTTTCGGTTTTTTTTTAGTGTTATTTTCATGTCATACACATACAACCATCAAATATCAAACAATTCAAGCCCATTTGGTTTATTCTCAATCAATATTGCTTATAATATTTTATAACGATTTTTCGCCACTTTTATTTATTTAAAAATGTCCATATTTAACTAAATGGCGTTTCAGGTCGTGCCGTGGCACTGGCGCTGTTTTTCCCTTAATTTGTTTTACACATATCGGAAAATCTAACCGTTGGATTTCTACAAAGTCTATATCAGTGGGAAGATATTCCCAAAGCGAACCCAACGGTTCCAGTTTCGTGAGAATCCGACGGTCGGATCTTCCACACTAGTCGTTTGAAGTTATGGTTTTAAAATTCAAACTGCAGCGTCGTTATTCGATTTAATTTAATTATATTTATATTTATATATAAATATAAACGATTCTGGCGCTGTTTTTCTTCAGATTTGAATTAAACATTCCGGACAATCCAACCGTTGGATTTTTACAAGGTTGGTGCCGTTGGAAAGATATTTCCAAGGCGAACCCCGCGGTTGCGGTTTCGGGAAAATCCGATGGTCGGATTTCTCGTACTAATCGTTTCAAATTACGATTCCGAAATGCGAACTGCACGGCCTCTATTCCTTTTTAATTATATTTATAATTATATATATAAATATAGTTCATTCTATAATTTCAACTATAGTTCATTTTATAATTTCAAATTCGTTTTCACTTCAAATATTTCACTAACGCCTTAATATTTCGAAAAATTTCGCCATAACCTCCTTTGTACGGGGAGGGGTTTGGAAATTTATTGGGCCGTATTAGGTACCCAATAAATCCTAAAAAGCATTCACATATTTATAGTGATATATTTTGGTGTTTACGGGGGAGCATGTACTGATAATCACTCCAGAGAATAAATTCCCACCACGCCGTTTCCGTGTGGAAATAAATAGTCCATGTGCCGTATCTAATAACTAGAGCGACGTGATTATTGTCAACTCCAGACCTGAGTGGGGTTTTTATTAATCTGGCAATTTATCGTTATAATTTATATAGTCCATATCAGTCATCAGTTCAACCTGTAGTACATAGTCATCGCCATACAAGCCTCTTGCTTGTATGGTAAATCTTCCACCTCGTCACACAAGCTCCAATTGCTTATGTGGAATATGATGAAGTATGCCTATCGTCAAGAAGTATGCCATGTAGTGTAGTTCAAAATTAATTGTTACTATCCTATGGCGTTATTTATTAATTCACACAGAATAACCAGCACTCCGCATCCAATGGCATTCACAGGAGTTGATATATAAATAAAATTGCGCAGCCAACTCATCAAGGTTTACCTATTTGTCGGGCACGCAAATAATTTCTTTACTCTACAGCTAATCCATTTTTCCTGTTCAACACATGTATATATATGCAGAACAAAGCCAATAATAATATTTCTAGCAAACTATTATTTATTTCAACACATGTGTATTTTTAACTAAGCATATACATGATAAAAGGAATATTTTTATCATCAAAAATATTTATTCGACACATGTGTATTTTTAACTAAGCGTATACATGATAGAAGGAATATTTTTATCATCAAAAATATTTATTCGACACATGTGTATTTTTAACTAAGCGTATACATGATAAAAGGAATATTTTTATCATCAAAAATATTTATTCGACACATGTGTATTTTTAACACTTCATATTCACTATAAAAATATAGTTTTCATTGTCGATTCATTTTATTTTTAAAAGATGATAACATTCAACACATGAACTTCAACTCAACGAATGAATTGATATTCAACACATGAATATTCTATATAGTTTGTATATATATATAAAAATGTGATCTTTATCTCTAAAGCCATTTGTTTAAATTCAAATAATATTCAACACATGAATTTCAACTCAACGAATGAATTGCAACTCAACACATGAATATTCGATATAGTTTGTATATATATATATAAATGTGATTTTTATCGCTAAAGCCATTTGTTTAAATTCAAATAATATTCAACACATGAATTTCAACTCAACGAATGAATTGCAACTCAACACATGAATATTCGATATAGTTTGTGTATATATATATATAAATGTGATCTTTATCGCTAAAGCCATTTGTGTAAATTCAAATAATATTCAACACATGAATTTCAACTCAACGAATGAATTGCAACTCAACACATGAATATTCGATATAGTTTGTATATATATATATATAAAAATGTGATCTTTATCGCTAAAGCCATTTGTGTAAATTCAAATAATATTCAACACATGAATTTCAACTCAACGAATGAATTGCCACTCAACACATGAATATTCGATATAGTTTGTATATATATATATATATATAAATGTGATTTTTATCGCTAAAGCCATTTGTTTAAATTCAACTAATATTCAACACATGAATTTCAACTCAACGAATGAATTGCAACTCAACACATGAATATTCGATATAGTTTGTATATATATATAAATGTGATCTTTATCGCTAAAGCCATTTGTGTAAATTCAAATAATATTCAACACATGAATTTCAACTCAACGAATGAATTGCAACTCAACACATGAATATTCGATATAGTTTGTATATATATATATATATATATATATATATATATATAAATGTGATCTTTATCGCTAAAGCCATTTGTGTAAATTCAAATAATATTCAACACATGAATTTCAACTCAACGAATGAATTGCAACTCAACACATGAATATTCGATATAGTTTATGTAATTTATTTCAACGAATGAAAATTATTCTAACACATAAATATTTCAGAAAATTTCGGCAGCATAACGGCAGGGTAGTTAAAACCGGGACCGTCCCTAGTACGGCTCCTCGCTCTACCTTAAAACCTCGCGATTTTTGACAATAGGGATCATGCATCTAGTTCGCACGCAGGCGGCATGTTTTATTTTCAATTCCACAATCCTATTCTATTTTGTTTCAACCCGAAGAGGGTATTTTTCAACCACAAAGGTATTTTTCAACGATAAAGGTATTTTTCAACCACAATATCAACCACAAACAATTATTTCCAACCATTCGTCATACCATATAATATACAGTCAATCACAAGCAATAAATATCGTCCATGGTCTGTGGACGAGGGGAGTATATATATATATATAATATAATAATTCACTTGCATTTCATCACAATATAAAGCATATATGTTTCAAACAACGGTTGTATAATTTATACATCGCTAATATAACTTATACAACACATGTACATGAGGTATACAATGCGTATATAATTTACACTTCGCTTATATAATTTATACAACGCGATTTCATTCACACAAATAGTTTAGATTCCTCACATTGGTTATTGCAGTGCTAAAAATCGTAGGAAGGTCAGAAAAATCCGCGGCTTCTTCTAGAATGTAGAGAGCCTCCTTGCGGTCTCAGTGTCTCCTGTTTCATCAAATTTCGTTAAAGAACGAAAAAGATATTATTTTTCAAAGTTTTGCAACACTTAAAAGTGTTATTTTCATTTCAGAATTTACATCAGTAAAGTTTTTAAAAACTTCGAAACTAGGTCACAAATTTTCAGTCGATCCGTACCTCGATGCTTCGATCAGACCTTGCTGCGTCAAAGGGCTACGAACCACCTCCAGATCGGCGGTGGTGGCGAAGGATTCGGCGACCTGTGCTCGTCGCGGCGGCGCTCTGAAGGTTGCGCCTTTCTCGTCGAATTCCGACGTCGATGGTTGATGTCAGGGGTCATGGGTTGGTCAGATGTGGAGAGGAGGCGAAGGCGGTCGGAAGTCTTAACCGGTGGTGGCGGTGAAATCGCCTGAGGCGGCGGCTAAATGGACGTGAAGGTTGGAGCACTGTGCGTCGTCCAATCGTTCTCTGGCGGCTAGGGTTTCGGTTTTTTTTTTTAATGAAAAATTCCTATTGGTCCATGCTTTATAGGAAATTTTAAATAGTGTTTTTGCAAACGGACTCCTTTTTAAACCCAACGACTGTCGCCCTTAGCTAAATACCCCCATTCTGGACACAATGGGATATGTTTCGTTAGCCATTTCGACTGTTACAGTCAGTTATTTTTCAAATTAAAATATAAAACATTCAATATTTAATTTAAACGTACATTTCAATTTGCCAGGGCCACAAACTGAATCGAAAAATTCCAGAAAAATAAATCTAGCTTTGTTTTGACGATACGGTCCTAACAAAACCAGTTTCGTCGAATTCTGAGCTCGTTTGAAAAACGGCCATTTTTAGGTCGACCCATTTTAACAGAATTTGACCAAACACGTTATCTTTTGCCCCGCTCACATACTAGCTTCAAAAATTATGAAATTTGAAACTTAGCAATAATTTGACATCCCGGACCCAACAAAAGTGGTTTCGTCGAATTCCGAGGTCGTATGCAAAATCTCAATTTTCAAGGGCTATATATACTATATAGCGACCTTTCTAAAAATTCATTTGGCCATAACTTTTGATTTCCGTTATGAAATTTCAATTTTTCAGATTCGTTAGAAAGGTATTGATAAACAGATTTAAATATTTTCAGTTTCGTCGAAATCCGTTATATTTTCCACCCGGTATAGTCAGACAAAGTTTGTATTCAAAATTTCAAACTACCGTACCATACCAAATTCTATATTTTATTGAAATATGCTATTTCAACTATTCAAATTCTTTGGTAATAACCTAATTTAAAATTTTTAAACTGTTCACTTTTTCCGGGTTATTACATTTCCTACCTTAGTAATTTTGGGGACGAAATTCTTTTAAGGGGGGAAGAATGTAACATCCCATAATTTTGGTCGATTAATTTTAAATTATTTTATATTAAGTTAATATCGTTATTTTATATATACGTTCGAATTAAAATTTATAATCTATTCTGTTGAGTTCAGAATAGTGTTTTAACATTGAAACGGCAGTGGTTACTTAAAATAGCGGTTCGCAGTTTAAATAATAGACCCCGATATTATTTTAGTTGATAAGCACGAGATCAAATCAATATCTATTTAAAATAAAGTGAAAATCTCTTTAAATCAAATCGATATCCTTTTAAAAAGGAAAATAATCTCTTTAAATCAAATCAATTTAATAGGAAAATCTTTTTAAATAAAAAAAAAGATTTGTTTTTTTACGTAATGTTGCCTTTGCAGATATAAATCGCTACTCACCTTCATTCCTTTTTTCCACTCCACGAGCCAACGAAACCATCCTTCACCCCATTTTTCCTCAGTAAAACCGAAAACTAGATCCACGATTTCAAATAAAATAAATAAATAGATAGAGGATCATGAATCGAATTCCGAGCTTCATGGGAGCTCAACTCAACGCTTGAAGACGCTAGTGAATTACGAGATCGCGATCGAAGGTTTAAGGTCCATCTGAAGTGCGATGAATGGAATTTCATTTGGGGAGGGGGTGCGAAGGTATGATGGTGAACTAGAGGTCAGAGTCAAGCTTAGGTAATGGCGGCTGAGGGTCTCGAGTTGTTGCTGGGTGGTTATCGTGAAGAAGGGGGTGCGATGCTAATTGGAAGAGGACGGCATCGAAGGGGCTGGGTGATTTTGGTTGCGATGGGAAAACTCAAGTACACGAAGTAGACTGTGAGGTAATTAAGGGAGTGCGACAGTAAAGTGAAAGGTGATGTTTTCAAAGGAGTTCGGTATGTTCATTTTAATGGAGTGATTTACTGTTGATTTAAATGATGGTGCGATGTTTGAAATACTGGTGGTGGAGCAGTTCGAATTTTGTTAATAAGGTACACGGCTGAGTTGAGGAGAGTTTAGCAGGGCGAGATGATGGTGCTTGATGGAATGCCGGAGTGGGTGGTGTAGAGATTTGGGTTTGATTTGCAGTTAAGGTGGATCGAGGAAATGTTTATCGATTTGTCGAGTTATTTGCAAGGCGAAAAGGCACATGTTTTACACAATTTAAATTACATAATATTAATTAGTTATGTCATAAGTTAATTTAAAATGAATAATAGTTTTATTGATAATTAAATTAAATAAACCGTAGGCGCAAGATAGATAATTCGAGTGGATTCAAAGCCGAGGCATTTTGGAATTTAAACTGGATATTCGGCAAACGAAAATACAAGGTGAGTAAATCTCACTCACAGTTTTATATTTAAATTTATTTTTATCGTTAAAAATAAATTTGTTGGTTGCTTGGGTGCATGAATGAATTGTTGAATTATTGTGATTATTGGATATTTCCCGCAATACTATTAGCGGATGCCCGTAGTATCATTAGCGGATGACACTACGCCCCCGTACATAAGTGGATCCCCTTTTATACCACGATATCCTGCCTTGAAGCAGGATTGGTATTATTTATGTGACTAACATCCGTGGATGCAGGAACAGGTTGGAGGGATCCAACTGGATTCCTCAAATTTATTTATTACTGTTTACATATTTATATGTCTGTGATGTGTTGAATTGGACTGTTGGTTTGCTTATATGGGGATTTAAATAACACTGGCCCTAGAGATTTTTAGATTTAAAGAGGAAAAATATATTTTTTCGAATAGAAATTGAATTTCAGATTTGGCTAGAAAATTAATAACTTGTTTAAATAGTTAAAACAAGTAGTTGAACTTATGTTCGATGTTTATAAATCTGATAATTTAGAAATGTAAATTCGAGAATGATTTTTTTTTAAAAAAGAAAGTTTATTTTCCAAAGCTGAAATAGAATTTGAAATAATCTTGTTTTTAAAACAAGAAGTGAAAATTATAAAAGATGCTTTTAAATAAAGAAGGGAATTTTATTAGATAATTTATTTTAATCCACGTATGAACTTAAAAGGGATTTTTAAATGAAAGAAATGGAAGCAAAGGCGAGATTTAAATCAAGTTTTGGTATTACAAACGTTTATCCATCTCAAGATAAGAACGTCGTCGATCAAGGTCGGAGAGATAATTAAAATACCCCAACTTGAACGACTTCACTATTATCGAGAGACGATATTAGCTTGTAATGGTAAACGATGTTGAAAATTGATGAAGCCCATAAAAAGAATTTATAATTGAATTTGAGGGTACCGATATTTTGTAATTTCATATGAATTGAACTAGGATATAGGAATTTGTGTTTCGAATAAATTCATAACTAAGATATGAATGTGAAATGAAATAATCGACAAGTTGAATAACCTGAATTATTACGTCAGATTTGGTGAACGGTCTTGAATTATTTCAAAAATTTTGAAAGTAGGATTGAGATTCATTTATTAAACGATGTTTTTAAACGTTATATATAAATTATAAATAAAACGAACTCGCCACGACATGGTTGTACGTAAATTGACGATTCGAACTTCAATTGAGTTTATAGAACTCAATATAAGTCGGAATCCGATGAAACAAGAAACGCCCGGACCGATTAAATGATAGTTTTCAAATGAAAGATAAAAATCTTGATTTCATCGTATAGATTTTGAGTTATGTCAAAATCAAATTTTTAGAAAAACAACGCCATAATCGCTTTAAGCCATAACGGGTTATTAAATAAAATTTAAGGATTTTGAGTGAATATAAACCCGAATTTACAATAGAAAAATCCAATTTGAGTTATAAATTAAATATAAACTCAAGTGGGATAGATAAAGTGATTTTTTATACAAAAATCAGATTTTTATTTATTGAATAAAGTTAACTAATTTCAAAAGGAATTAGTGAGTAGAGTTTTGATTTAAACTTAGTTTAGTTTAAATGAATTGAATTTGTTAATTGAAATTGGAATTTCGAAACAAAAAACTTAGATTTGAATTTGAAAACGAGCAAGGGATTTAAGTTTGATTTGTGGGTAAGCGAATGCATATGTATTGAACGTAGTATGTTCAAATTAAAAATAGGTTAAGTCAAGAAGCTAATTAGAAAATTAATTAGAAAATGGAAGGCGATTAAAGTAAAAAGTGTTGAACTAATTTGGAATGAATTGGGCATAGGCGCATACATGTCAAACAGGATTGGGATGGAGAAAATGAAGAGAGTATGAAGAATATATTTAAAGTGCTCGACAAAAGGTACACGTTTAAATTTCCATATGAGGTTTTATGCGCCGAATCAGCAAGCCACTTGGGTTTTTGAATTTGTTTTTGAATGGAAAGGGCCTAGAGAGGCGAGTTGAGGTTTGAACTATTTGCCAGTACAAAGGAGGTTATGGCGAATTTTTCCGGAAATTTAAGAAGTTAGAATATTTTTAAGAAGTTTTGATAATTAGAAATCGATATATCGATATTTAGAATTCAATAAGAAAACTTAATATAAAATATTAGAAAGGGCCAGTGAATGTGAAATTGTTTAACGGATGTTTATTTTTCCTTTGATAGTTAAAACACCAGCTTTCAAAGATTTTTGAACATCGTTGGCAATACGGAGAGACCGATTGGATTTAATATCCGAGAACCACTCCGTATAGGCATAGGTGTTACGAATTAGATTATGTTGAAGATAATCGAAGACGGAGTGAAATTCAAAGAGATGTTATGTTTGTCCAGTGCCAGGACAACTTGTATGGAAGAATGTCTGACAGAGTATTCCTAACGGTCACATAAGATGATCTTTTCAAGGTATTACGTCTGGTGGTGGAGAAATTC